>JAVHNF010061929.1:6299-18571 GCA_034783455.1 Micropsitta finschii
GCAGATGGAGGTGTGGGTGGGAGGGAAAGGCTGGGCAGAGCAGGGGAAGGAGTGAAAGCCAGGCAGGAAAGTGGAAGAACAGGAGAAGCTCATGTAATGGATTACCCTCCACATGATTATGTTCCTTGATTCCTGAGAGTTTTTTCTCTTGATTTTTCCCCTAAGGTTCTGTGAAGGCACCTAGCATATGTTGCAAAAGTAGGGTGATACTTTCAAAATTTATAAAAATATAAATATCTGTATTCTAAAACTCTAACTAGATGTTTAACATCCACAGATAAAACCAGTTACCCATTGCTATCTGAAATACCAGATAAACTGCAGTTATCCTTAAATCATTTAAGCTGCATTGGTTTCAGTTGCAGATTCATGACTACTTGTGCCCTAAGGTTTTGCCTGTGTCACAGCAGATCTGATTTAATGTTATTGCCAGAAAACACCACTGCAAGAGATGCACTGGATACAGCTGGGTCACTGAATAAAGGGCCTCTAGTGATCACAGGCATGAAAGAAAGGAGTTTTGTTAAGGAGGTGTTATATTCAGCTACTGGCTCCCTTTTTCTTTCATGTTCACCAGAGGTGGCAACAGCAACAGGATTTTCCCAACCACAGCACCTCAAAGCTGCTTCAACGAAAGTGCTCCAGTTGCTGCCATTGCAGCTTGGGCTCAGCTACAGGCATAGGCCTTTAAGAGTGATTAACCTCTCAGGCAACAGCCATTTGCAGTGTTCATACCTGGGCATCAACATGATGTAAGCGCAGGCAGTGGAAAAACTCCAGTAGCAAACATTGCTGGGACTCAGAACTTGCAATTCCTTCTGTTACTAAAACATCTGCCATCACACTGGCCAACAATGATGGCCCAGAGACAATGATACGTGGCTGCCGCGTGCAGCCAAAGCTTTCTGTGCCAATGTTTCAACACAATAAATAATAGTAAATTAAAATAAATAGGTTATCAAATAATTAAACACTTAAATAATGGAATACTAAACCAGTTCTTTCAGCACATTACCTTCCCAAATAAATTAACTAATGAAACAGTTTAAATAGCAACTGCCATCGTCTGGCATTGCAAGTCATGTCAAGCAAATAAATAACAAATAAATAAATAAATAATAAATAAATAAATAAATAAATAGAAGCAATACAAGAATATGCAGAACCTATAATAATGGCTAACAGTAATGCATCAAAATACTATGCATATTAATATAACATGATGCATGCTAAAGGTATTACTAAAATCTAAGGAATTTAAAAGAGCTGCCAAAATCAGGACCACATCAATCTATTACAAAATATGTAAGCATGGCTTCTTAATAATCTCAGTGCAGATTTTCTTCTCATTATGTTCTTGTGCTAGTTCATTCTTTGCTATCTTTTGGAGCATTGTGCCTTTCTCCTAGAATCTCTTACTGGTTATCTGTAAAATAAGAGAAAGGAAATTTACATAAGAGCTAACAACTATCTTAATTTCCCTTAGATCTAGATTTTAAGTCCATTTCTCAGTAAGGCTTTGCTGGTCTGAGCCATCCAGTGAAATGCCACTCCTCAATTGCTCTAAAGGACTCCAGACCACGCAATGCAAGGCTCAGAAGTTCCCGTGTGAACATGACAGATATGTGATCTCATTTCAAATGTTTCAATAGGGCTACAAGTTTACAACTTTTCAAGAGTGTGACTCAGGATACTTGGAGGTCAGAGAGATTTGCATCTACATCTGTGTGAAAAAAAAACACCCCAGAATTACATAAGAGAGGAAGAAGAGCAAAATCTGCATAATTCTTTTGGGTGTTGGATCTCAAGGAGGATATTTCCATATTTAAAAATATGTTTTGACTTGGAAAGATGGGCTGAGAGTAATTTAGAGCTGTCAGAGAGCACTGATCAATTCACAGAACAAGAAGCCAGCCATTTCTAGGACTAGCAGAAGCTGCTTATAGCTTTTCTTTCTAATAGCAAATATCTCAGAGCTCTCTCTTACTCCCTTTCTTATTTTACTGGTAGAACTTGGCTGTATACGGGTTGTCTGTTGCATTTGGATGCTCAACATTGGTTCAACATTGGCAACAACCAAATGCGCTTCTATTTCTTAGACAATATTTGTAAGTGCCTAATGAGGTAGAATCCTACCTTTGTCCATGAACCTACATCCATCGTTTCCTCTCTGATTTAAATGGATTAAATAACCAAACATTCAGGAGACAAAAATGTCTGTGAGGACTACGAGGAATTGTGAAACAAATGAATATTTAAGAAGCAGAAGTAGTTCAGGGGTGTCTTACTCTCCTAGGTAAGGAATCACCCCTGCTCCTCCAGCAGAAGGTTCTCTAAGTCTTACCTGCAAAGTGAAGACCACTCACTCCAGGATGAATTGTAATAGCGATCCCTGGCTTGCACAGAGATCTTTCTCTTTGGCCCAGCCTCTGGAATCTGAATGGACTGCTCATCAGTGCCATAGACCTGAACAGGGCACAGCTCCATCAGCAGATTGTAAAGGTCAAGCAGAACATACAGTAAAGTGCCAGACAGACTGCAACAATCACATATAACATAAAACTCCACTGGCAGTCTGTTGTTTCCAAGGCAGCAGTCTTCACCCACAGATACCAAAGTCATGAGGACTTGTGAAAACTTAAGCCTCAGTAAAAACAAACTGAAAGCCCACTTTCCAGTGGAGTTAGTGATCCAACCCCCAAAGTCAGGCATTAAAACAAAGGGTTAACTTGTTTATCTGGGGTTTTATCTTTTTTTTTCTTCTTCCAGAGTGGGAACCCTAAAAGACAGAAGTTGCTGCTTTTCAGTATCGCTGAAATTTCCACTGAGGTCTTGTGGCTGTTACAAGAAGCGCTCCGTGCTTCTCTACCTCAGGGACAAGGGACTCTGCTAACGCCACTAAAATCAAGGAGTCAGCACTAAAGGGAATGGCCCCATCTGCCGGTACAGGCTTGCTGGGTTGAGAGGTTTTTTTCACATAGAAAAAGACATCCTCTTGTGTCTGGTTTATAAACTGGAATGCAAATTACATTGGTTTACTTTTCTGTCTGCTGGACCAAGGAAGAGCAACACTGCAGTTAAGGAGCTGCGCTGTGGTCCACTGATTTGTGTGCTTCTTTCTAGTTCTGCTTTTGATTTGTCAACCTAAGCAAATTGCCATACTGCTGTTATGTATCCTTCAATGTATATCCATGGGCATTAGCAAATGAAGCAAACCCATTTTGTGATTTCAGACTAATACAGAGTAGCAACGATTAGTTAACAATTAACTAATAACTGGAAAGTTAGTGCCCAAGACTTTAGTCTGCACCAATCCCTACAGAAATGCTACCAAACGAGTCACTGATTCCTTATTTGCCAAGTCACCTACAAAGAAAGTCTGAGCTACCCAGGTAGAAACAGCACACAAGGAAACCAGTGCAACAGATCCTAGACTTCTTGGTTTGGAAATGGGGATTTTCCCACATTAGGACCCTACAGCCTACTAACGAATTCGTAAACACTTTTCTCACACTAGCACAGCTATGCAATGCTGGGCACGATTTTATCTCCCCAGTGACATCAGCACTGCATCCACCCCAGAGTGTCTTGTTTGGATCTTACTGCCCACAGAACTAGGAAGAGGTCTCTTTGTGCCAAGACAGTACCCTGCCACAATTGGGTCTTAGCACCCTTTTTTATTACTATTATATTTTTAATTTTAGTCCATAATTCTTGCATACTAAGTTTATATTATTTATACTGTCTGTTCAAGCAAGAAAATTGTGTTTCAAATGTTGTATCTCTACCTGGCTGTTGTGTTTCTTTGTACTTTCAACTTTGACCCTGAAAGTCAAAGGGAAGTAGGACTTGGGTGTGCTCCATGTTCTGGGATATGTCCAGGTCACTGTTGCATTTGTGGCCACATACTGACACTGGGGTGGGTCAGGTTTTACTGCAAGAGAAAATATAGAGCTTGCATTAGCATCATAATATTAGATGTTGGTATACTACTGTTGGCAGATTTATAGGAGTCATCTTTGAAGGCCCCCATGAGATTAAAAGAGGGGTAGACATGATGGATACGAACTGCCTCATATTCTTCTTATGAATAATTAAGCACAATCCCAGAGTGTTTCCAGGTTAAGATTCTTCTTTTTCTTTACCCAGACGGTTGCAGAGGGCTCTGTTGGACACAGAGGAATGTCTTCAGGCCCTGCTGACTGTTAGGACATTTAGCAAAGCATCTGTTTCTGTAGGATGCTGCTTCCTTTTCCTGTGCCCTGTGGCATCATGGTCACAACTGGTCCTTTTCTTTCCTGTCAGTTTCTATTACCCTGCCTTGGATACCCATCTGTAAGAATGGATCAGGGGGAGAGCATTAACCACATTAACCATTATCTGAGTAAATCTGCAGTTTTCAGAGAAGAGCCTGCTGGGTTATTGCTTATTTTCTGACTTCTCTCACATACCCCTTACAAAACATCTCCATCTAATAAAGAAAGCTACAGAAACATCTGGGAGATGCAGTGTTTGAGGGTTTCAGGTCACAAGCTAGGAAGATGTTGCTTCTTCACTTCCTCATCCTCTTCCGGACTACTGCTATGATTTGTTTTCCCCTGTTCCTGTAATTGGGGGCTTGATACAGATTTACAGTAGAACAGAGCAGGGATTCCCAAGCTTGGTTTGATCAGCTCCCATTGTTAGTTCCACTATTGATGGCAAGAATAAAGCTAAGACTTAATCATGATTCCTGATCTACTCACTGATATCTCTGACGAAGAAGCTGCTAGTGTAGTTCTCATATTCCACCTCATCAATGACCTCCAGGAACATCTCAATTGGCTCGTGCTCTTCAGCAAAGGGACAGTAGCTTTCTTTCTGGCACTGGGCTGTGTATTCAGTCACTGATGTATCAGTGTGAGCTACAGGGCTGCTGCAGATTACGTCTCCTTGAGAGCTGAATACAGAACAGAGAAAAATACTGGAAATGCTGGTTTGTTCTGAGAATACATTGCCACAAGGACACCACATAGTTGGTAAGGTAATGTTCTGATGTTGCCTGGATCATTTTATGGCTGTGCTTCAACAGCTATGGGACAGTGGGAGTTCTTAGCTCTTACATTTTCAGTGCTGTATTACATGTTAATGTAAATCACAAAAGCCCCCCTGCCTTAGCAGAAGGGTTTAAACCTAAACCAGGATATCTCATTCCTTATTACCACTGTCCCATGACAAGCTCTAGTACCTTACTTTGTTTCTTGTCCCTTTCCAAAGCCTTGCTGGAAGAAATAAGGGAAGGTTAAAACGTATACTTTGAGAAATAAATAACAAAAGCCACCTATAAAGTACTACCTGAATCCAGTTCTATTTTTGCATTCAGCAAAATAGAACAGTTTGCAATTGTTTCTTCTTTAACAAACTGAAGTGACATTTGCTTAAACCCTCCATGTTTTGGAGAAACCCCCAAGAGTAATGGGAGGCAGGAAATCCCCATAAGGTTCCCCTCACATATTTCCCCTGCAGGTTTCTGCAGCGTTCCTCAACAGAGACTCGTCAGTGGCATGTGGCTTCTGCAGCGGGTGCAGCCTCCCACTCCCCTCATTCCACTGGATCTGCTGCGAAGGGACTCGGTACTTTAATTGTTTCTGCTTTTGGCTCAACTTCCTCTCTCTCCCCAGCACCAACTGGCTTGTTATTGCTTAAGTTACTCTGTGGCTGTACTGTAGCAGCTGTAACAGCCCAGTGGGAGTTGGTCCATTTTCAAGCCTTTATTAATTTCTGAGCAATTTCCATGCCCTTATTAAAGTTAGTCCCAGTGATGGCTCAAAACATTTTGCACATGTTCAGACTCTGGAAGAGGGATTCCTCGCCTTCTACATCTCCTCAACAGCCTAAAATCCAGGATCTCCTGCTGAGAGTAACACAAAGGGTGTTCCAGCCTTACTATGAGGCTGTTAAGGAAAGTACAAGCTTTTTACCCTTTTAGACTTCTGATAGTGAACTTCACATTTGGACTCTCATTTTCTGTCATCCATGAACATGTGAACATTCCAGAGTAGTTCTTTGCCTCACATTTTAGAAATGTCTTGTTTGGCTCTAGATGGAAAAAGACAGAAAACACGATTTATTAAGTCTTTTTGCCAAAGAGATCAAAGCAGAGAGAAAACAGTGATTCAGTAGGCTCCCATCTACTTTGGTAGCTGGTGGGTACATCAGCAGACACAGTCTCATACTGTCCTTGGACAGCCACCTGTAGTTAAAAGGCCATATAATCACAGTTAGAAAGTGGCTGAAGACTGGTTTACATGGGCCCGCATTAACCACATCTACATGGCTATTGACAGGAGCTAGAGCACTGCCCAGCTGTTGCAGACAGCTGTCAGTAAGAGATTTATATAGACAAAGCCATTGTTCCTTTCACAAAGAAACATTGCAGCTATTCGGTTGGCAAAGCTCTATATTTGTTACCCAGGGCACGAGAGTGCTTGCAGTGGATCACCTCACATCTTCACACACTGGGGCACTTCATGGGGAATATTTCCAGTGTGAGAAGTGAATGAGGCCTTAGTACAGACGTGTGTTTTGTTTCTACTGCCCAGCACTGCAAACTCTCTATATTGTACCCTGGATGTAGCTAACTGGCAGACCAGCCTACTGCATCTGACATATGGGTGCAGGAGTCAGGGAAAAAGCCTTGGAAATTCCTAAGTTCTTGGCACAACAGTGAGGAACTGCAATATGAAACATAGATGAGTGAGGTTCATGCAGAAAATGCAAAACATCAAGGCTTGTCCAGTGGGTTAATTGTGGATGGAGAAGCCCAATTTACAGCACTTAAAATCTAGGTCAGTCCCTGGTCGTGTCAAATCATGTAGCCCTGGTTTTGCAGACTCTCTCCTGAGTGCTGGGTCTGTGAGATGAAGGCAAAGCAAGTGACTTGATTCCCCACCAGAAAAGCAGTGGCATGGTATTGATGTTATCCTGATTCTAATCATTCCTACCATCACTCCATCCTATAGGTCTAGAGAATCTAAATTAATTCCATGACAACAGATTCTTATGCTGCTTATCCACTGCTCCATGCACAAACCCACAAAAGTAATGTTTTGCCCTTCACTGTCAGTAAAACATTTGAAGAGGACCGATTTTAAAGCAGATATTTCTGATGCATTTCTCCAGAGGGCTCCCTCTGGACCTCACAAATCTCCAAGGCACAAAGCTGAACAAGATACATCACAGCATATGGTGATCGTACCGTCAAAGCTTTTCAGAATTGATCTTATCATTTGCCCATTGGAGTCTATTTTGGTTATGAGGAAGAAATCATAGCTGATGATTTCATGGGTATCAGCTGTCAGACAGGTATAGTTGCCAGCATCTGGGAACTCTTTCACTTCAGCAATCAGAGTCTTTCCAGTTCCTTTCAGCTCGGTGTCCTTTTCCCAGTACACTGTCAGTGTCTCATCAGATGTGTTACAGGTGAGCTCCACTCTTTTAGCTGGTGTCTCATTATTCCACTCTGATTCTATGACGTACACTGGACATTACAAAGAAAGATGTGTTAGCAGCTACTCATACCTGACAATATAAAGATTGATCTGAGCCCTTTCAGCTCTGCTTTCCAGGAAAACCATTAACAAATCTCTGGCTTTCTTGCCCAAGGCCTCACCATTACCTGGAAGTCTTAACTGCAAGAAGAGGTTCAACTTAAAAAATTTACTGTGTCTATAGAACCTGCTGATCGATAGAGGTGACATTTTAATGGAAGAAGTGATTTATTTTATTTTTTCCGTGTTCCCAGAGAACCTTACAGCAGTTCATAACCATAGGAAGTAGGCAGGTACCTTTATTTTAAAAGTGAGGAGGCCAGGACACACTGAGCCCAGGTATTCCTTGGGCATGTGGCCTGTGGCCTTTCCTCACAGAATGGCATGTAAAACCACTTTGTGGTTTTAAAGCTGAGCTATGTTTCTTTGCCTTCTTCAGCATCCCAGTCTGTGAGTAAGCAATGAGATAGATGGGAGCTCTGGGTAACTGGTTGGCATTTGCCCATAGCTGTTGTTTTCAATTTTCTGCAGGGAGCAATCTGTACTCCTATCAGCCTGGTCACAGTGGAGCAATTGCTAAGAGATGGGGTATGACTGAGCTGAGCTACAGCAGAGCCAAGTGGACTACAACAAACGTCTTCTAAATGCCATGTGGTAATTCTGAGGAGCCCTGTTGGCCTTTCCAAATCAGAAGACATACCACATAACAAAATAACAATCCCATTAAAGAAAACATTATCTTCTCTTGTCTCTTTGCTAGAGAACTTCACCTACATTTTTGTGTGGCATCAGTTCTCAAATGTAACTGTCATTGCTCAGATAAACTACTGCTGTCACAGGCTTCCCAACCATGCTCAGTGACCTCAGAAACTCTTCTACATGCAAGAAATGGCAAAAATTTGTTTCTTAGTGTGTCAAGACCATAGCAAGGCTCAGCTCAGGAAACCGGAGTTCTAAGATCTTTTCATCAGAGCACCTCACTACCAGAATGAGAGCTTTAAGACTTTATCTCTAAGAACACCAAGAAATACATGTCAAACACTGAATCTAAAATGACAGAAAACATGCAACTCCAGGAAGCTTGGAAGCTTACCAAACTACTTATGGACCTTTGAAGCACAGGCAAGGTAAATCTTATAGACTTCAAGCACAGATTATTCTCAATACTGACACAGTTTTCAGCATCATGGCATTGTCCAGGGAACCCACAGGATAAATATTTGTTAAATGCAAAGATACAGGGAAAGGAAATTTAATTAGTTTTTGCCAATTAAAACACAATCAGATTGAGAATGCTTTAATCATGTTGATTAGGGTCCTTTTTGGATAATTGCATTGAAGACAGCCTGGATTATGGAGCTACAGTGGGTGAATAAGAACAGCAAATTCGATTAGCTGAATTTAGCCCAATTTTCTGGTAAGTTATTCAGATTTGCTTATTAGTGACTGTATTTTTACAAATAAATGTATTTACATTTAAGTTATTTACCAGAAAAGTTGGATGAGCCACTTCTAGGTTTTAGGGTTTACTATGAAATATTCTTTTTGACACTTAAGTCTTCACTTGCTTATTTGTGGGCTGTTACCTAAGTCACAAGATGCTGTTTCTGCTTCCAGACCTCATGACTGAAACTTTTGAAACAAGCGAGTGAGAAATAAGACAGTTTCTAATACAAAAATTCAAATGGCCTTTGAACAACATTTTAGGACTTCAGTGCCAGTTAGGTGGCTAGTTATTTACAACAAACAGGAAGAATCTTGGCCTAAGGTTCTATAACTAACAAATGCTGTACTTGTGAACACAAGCATGACTCTGAAATACCCTTGTGCCCTACAGTAGCTGTAGATCTCAGGAAGTGAAGACTGCTTACCATTTTCCCTCAGTTTCCACTGCGCTTCCAGAAGGGCAGCAAAGGAAAATAATGAAAGCATGGCAAATAGTAGGTGAGACATCTGCAGGGGAAAAACAAATTGCTAAACTTCATTGAGGATTATTGAGTGTGTACAAACAAGCTCAACGCTGGGCAGGATAATAACAAGAGAGAGTCAGTTCCAGTAAACTAAGAACTCTTAGACTACAAGAAAATTGGAAATTAGGTTTGTACTGGAGCTGAAGCTGAGATTTTGGTCTGCTGGTTATTGACACCACAAACCAGTTTAGAGAAGAAACCACGGAACATAGAGGAAATTGTTGTGTGCAGAGGTCTTATGTGGTCAGGAGCTCAGAAGCATTCCCAGGTCCTTCAGTTAAATATTCATCAGGCAAGAAAAGTCCTGCTGATGTCACTGGGGCTACTTGCATGAACAATGCATTGACTAAAGGATCAATAAACATTAAATTCCAGACATACAAAGCTTACAAATATATTTCTTGGGGTATGTACATGTCAGTAGTCCTTCAAAACAAAGGATTGCAAATAAAATGAAGGACTGGCTGAAGTGCATTCTTCCCCACCTTGGTGAGAATGAGTGACAGCAGTGTCAATAATGCAGTGTAGAGCTGGTGTCAATACTGACACTTGCCTAACTGGTCAGTTATAATATCCACCTGAGGCTGAATAGCTTAATTAATTTTGAAAGCACTTTCAGGCAAAATTCCTAGTGGATTCAGTGCCACATCTATATTTGCAGAAATAGCTGGGTATGTATATCACTGTAACTATGTTTATTTGAGACATAAACATATATCTCACATGGGAATATGCAAGTATGTGGCTGTGTATACAATATATAAATGTATATTTGTCCTGACTGAAAAATACAGATATAGCTCTTCATGAAACACAAAACATATTTGCCAAATATTGTAGTAAACACTGAGTGCATAAAAACCTTTGACAAGTTACAGTTTCAGCCCTTTTTAACTGGAGATTAAACCAAATGAACAGAAGTATGACTTAGAAAAAGAATGCACATGAAAAACACAAAATTAAGTGGCTTGGGGTTTTTTCCTCCCAGACTAGTCTTTTTCAGTGAAAGGGGAGTAGTCCTGATTTCTTCTCATATGCCATGAAACATATTCATTTGGGTTTATGGAGGAAGAGTGTGTATTTGTATGTGCTCCAAATCTGTTACTCACCGGCAGCTCCCGCTATTATTAGCAGTCATTAATTGTGATCAGAAGTCATCTGTCTCTGGACCAGTGCTAAGTCATCCTATTTTGAACCCCTCACAACATAGCTGTCAATGGGATCAGAAGCCAGAAGTATCTGCAGAGAGTATCTAGGAGAGGAACTAGCTCACACTGCATCTCTACTCAGAGAGTGACTCTACACTCAGTGAAAAGCCAGATACTATCAGGCAGCCTATCAGCAGTTTATTGCTTCATTAAAGGCAAACCTTCTTAGCTCCTGATGATTTTCCACTGTAGGCAGGATTATCCGTAATTTGTGAAAGAAAAACACATTTTGCAACTTTCTAAAAGATGCTAATTTCTTTCAATGTAACATGGCACCCATCACTAAGCTGGTATCTGGAATATCAACTAAAATCTGGAGGAGAAGGGTGTAAAACATGCCTTCTGTTCTGTATCAGCCTTTCATAAAAACTGTAACTTGAAAACTGAGAAGTTGCTCCTGGTTTTAGGGAGAAGATTCGTAATTCAGGTTTGGATGAAAAAAAGAATTAAAATTTTCATGGAAAATTATTCCATTTTGAAGATAGAGGAAGAACAAACCCCCCCCCCCAAAAAAAAAAAAAATTTTACTGCAAAATTGATCAGAGATAAACTCAGTTTCTGAACATCACTAATCAGTGCAGTTGCCTGAGCACTTCATAGATGAGGAATGTGTGCCAGCACCTTAGGTTCCCTGTGTGCTGGGAGCAGGAGCTGTTCTAAATCAGCACAGACAAATTTGTGTGAGAAGGGATCTCTGGGCATCACTCCAGTCCCAGCTCAAGGCAGGGCCAAGTCAATGGCACTGCATGTTTTTTAAACCAGAGAATGATCTGACCATAAATACATATTTGTCAATGGACGCACCCCAGCAAAATGAATCCTGGTAAGATACAAAAGATTATTACCTCAAACCATCAGCTCTTCTGTTAGATAACAATTCTATGAGATATATATATACACATTATGTGCTTAACTTCAGGCACAAACGCATATAAATATTGTCCTGTGAAAAATGTCACAACTACTATTTAAAAACATTTTAAAATAAATAATTCTAAGTTTTCATAGTTGCACCTGAATCAGTTGGTGCCAGACTTGGGTTGCCCCAGTGTCAGAGAAGAAAGGAATTCTCACCTTTTCCTGTGGTGCCTGTTAGCTGAAGTTGCCAGACAGGTTGGGTTTGTGATCTGAAGGAAGCAAAGCACTGGCTCCCTTATAAACACTTCTAAACTCCGAAAGGAAAAGGGATGCTCCGTTTCACCGCAATACCACAGAATTGCAACACATGGCTCGGGTTCCTTTTTTACATCGTGGCAGAGCTAAAGCAGAGAAAAAAAAGAGTTGGGACTCCCAGGTAAACTTTAAAGAGGAAATGAGATGATGAGATTGTTACAGTGACCTTTATGGCATGCCAGAGGCGTTTCCTTTCCTGCCTGATTTTCTAACCCTCTCATAGAGCCTTATTCATTATCTGCGGAAGAGTAAATACAGACTAAATAAACTTCCAAAACTGTCTGATGGAAAATATGTTGTGAAGACAGCAAGAGAAAGTTAAATAAAATAAATCTATTTCTACCTGATAAGCACAAGAGAGATAATTACATGAAATAAAATCCCAGCAATCA
>JAVHNF010061931.1:5466-33246 GCA_034783455.1 Micropsitta finschii
GGACATTCCTAGTCTCATCCATCATGGAGAAAATCCAATTTTATTTCTTTCTCTATTGTACTCCAAGAAGCCTTGTGACCAGTTAGGTCATTTTAGCTTTTAAATGTTAACTTGGCTAAGACATTTTGAATTAGTAGATGCTTTTCAAAACCCAGACTGTAATCTTCCACTCATATCCTAAGAATAATGAACCATACTTTTTTTTTTAAATGGTTAATGATTATTGTGTGAAAAGTATTTTATGATGCTGCTGTTGAATAATAACAACTAGTTATTTTTTTAAAGGTCTAGGAGGTGTGTTCTTTCCCACCAGAGAGTTGATCTGACCCTGTTTCACTCTGTCGAAGTCCACTTCTATGGATATGTATATGGTAAAGTGTCAGGTCTAGTGTTTCAGTTAGGCTATATCCCAGTTACCCCAAACTACTAAAGCGTTCATTCATTAATTCATTCTTTACCAGACTCCTATCAGCATGTCCTACAAAGATACTTTGCCAACCTTGTTTACATAAATTCCCCATTGTGCCATGCATTTTTATTAAATAAAAGTGGTGTTTGAAATAGCTTGTAAATTGACAGGATACAAATTAGTGGGAAGGAAAACGTTAAAGAGTTGGTGATGTCTGTTGGTGAGCTTTGAAAAGCATTCCATTTAGAAACAATTGTGCAGATGTATCATTTATTTTTCTGCTTTTCCCCTTCCTTCATTTGTTATAACCAGGGAAATTTGCATGAAAATTGGTTGTGTGTTTTTTTCCCAACGTTTACCTGCTTTGACTGCTTATTTTACATCTGCAATTGTCTTGTGACATCATTGCTTGTTGCTAGGGAGATGACAGTGATGTCACAGAAGTTACGGTTTGTAAGACTGAATGATTTTTGCGACTGGGAATGACTATAAAACCTTTCTTTCTCTTGGGCCATCAGCTGTTGCTAGTCGATGGCTGTCATTCTTCTGTGGAGCCTAAAGCCAATGTATAATGGTCAGCGCTTTTGTGTACGTGTCACAAAATGGCCACTCTTCTGAAAACTGCACTGCAGAAAACCAAGTGTTCCTGATCATGGGGGAATATGTTTCCTTGTCGTCCTTATTCAGGATACAGATTAATTTGGACACGAGGAGTCCACTGATGTTTGTCTTATGTTTTCTATATCATATCTACTCTTTGTCTAAATAGTCACCTCTGTCTCCATCAATTCAAATTTGAAGCCTTTCAGGAAAATGAGGCGTCCCTAGTCCAGTTTGGATAGGTTGGGAAACTATGGCTCCATGTCAAGGAATAAGTAAAAGTGAGATTAACCAAACAGAAAGAAAACAAACATCCTCCTTTGGTATATAGTTCTGTATGAATGAGAAGTGACAGAAGCAGGACAGCGCAAGAAGAAAAGATCTATCTAAATACAGCAAATGCTCCAAAATGTTCCTGGAGCTGCTGGAAGCTCCTTGAAAGCACCCCATATGTTCTCCAGTAGAAGATGGACTGCAAGAGAGACAGCCTTTGGGAAACCAACTTCCTTTAACATACTCAGACAGTGGATCTCATATATGCAGTTTCTGGGCAGGAACTGTAATGTCATGGAGCACTCTTTTCACCTTTTTTTTCTCCTTTATGCTCAAACTCATTTCCCACACCTTGAATATCTCCTGCTGAAAGTGACCTACTGGTCAAGTGGCAGCCCCTCACCTCCAGCAAAGCAGGAGGTGACTGGATTGCCCCTTTAGCAGCCCATGCTGGTAACACACCACTGCTTGCCCCGTAGGGCTTCTTGAAGAGTGACTTGGGCTGCTCTGGCCTCTCTCCGACAACTCAGCTTGTCATTCCTGCCAGTCTGTGGCACATACACACACATTCACAGCAGCTGCCAGTGGCTTGGGGGGGGCTGGGATCCTCATTTCTTTTCTGAGCTCACTTTTCCTGCACGCTGGCTGCCTACATTGCAGTCTTTCACCTGCAATCAGCTCTGACCTCTTTCCGTGCATCTCAGAACACCCTGCCATGTAGCTCCAATGGCATGCAGACATTCCACCCTGTTCACTGGTGTCTCTCCCCCTACTTTCAAATCACCTCTTCAAAGTCCATTTGGTACCAGTGGCTTGGGTTTTTTGTTTCTTTTTGGAAGGTGGTGGTTGTCTTTCATAGCAGGATTTTTGTTTTGGTTTTTTTTTTTTCTACTATGAAGGAAGTAAAAACTCACTTGTCCATTTTAAGTACATTTGAATAATTGCTAAAAATAAAATGAAAAAAACAGTGTTCTGCTTTGCAAAGTAGTTTTCAATCCCCTGAAGAGTAACATGGCTCTTTCTGACTCCACACAAGCAGACAGGCCTAATTCAGCTGTCTGTTGCATGGTATGTTTAAGTGGTTTTGTAAAACAGTGTTCCTTAAATGTTGACAGTTTAATGGATTTCATTAGTGCCTGCCTACTGGCTGAGGGCTCAGACCTGCCCCCACCAGGGTTAGCTCAAATGAGTTCAGATGTGGCTGTGTGGAAGACCACACTCATCTATGTCAGAGGTGCTCCGAGAGCTGCATCTGGAGCTGTGAGACATAAGCAGGAGTGTTCTGTTCTCCCGCATCCACAACACTGTGGGCAGTGGATGGTGGATGCAGGTAGTCAAGTGTCCGCTCTTCTTTCCTTTCTTCTCGTTAGGCAGAGATAGCAACAGGGCTCCATCACACACCCAAAGACATGTGGGCCTTCTCAGTATCTTCTTCCAGATTATCATGCAGGTAAACAGCCTTGGTTCACTATCTTGGGGGGGGGAAAGAGTGTCTCTGCTATGCCAAAACATGCTTATGCTTTATCCCCTGTGCCTGTGACACCTGTAGCTGTGAAGAATATCTAATGACCCTCCAAGTCCAATTTCCATTAGGAAATAATGTTAATGATTTTGCCCAGTCACTGCTCACTACGTTGGGTAACATATGAAAGGTAGTCTCATCAAGCTAAATAATAGCTGAATTGAGTCTTTATCCTCTGTGAAGTAAGAGGAAGCTTGACTGCTTTGCCTGGAGCATGTGTTGAGAGAACATTTTGAAGGGGAAAGCTTTAAAAGCCATAATATGAAATTTTAGAATACACAACTGACTTTATACCTTTTGTGAACAAAACAAAGAAAAAGGTGGTCCTAATGAGCCATGGTTGTAACTGAGAGCCTGTTTAGTTATCTCACTGAATGTTAGACTGTTCCCAAATTGAAGAAGACACTCCAAAACTAGCAGAAATAACATAGTATTTTATTTGCAGATTGAGAATCTGGAAAATGACAATTAGCTGTAACAGTTGCAAATTAAAGGCACGTCCTAGAGTTAAAAACAAATTCCTGCATCTATTCTATGATGTCTAATGGTTTCCTCAAATTTCCTTTTTCTGTGGGGGACTGAAAATCCCAATATTTAGTCCCTGTCCAAAGATGGTTTCTCCCCTACCCTTCCTGAGAACTACTGTGTGAGTTACCTGTATCTAGTATAGCTGAGGGAGAACAGTGCAGACTACCCCATGTTTCAGCATTATAAGCATCAGGACTGCAGTGTAGCTATGCCCCATGGAGTATTATCAACTTGAGTTTCCAGGTCCAGGTCAGTTCCCTTGTCCAGCCCAGCTTGATGTCTTCACACTCCTCAGAAGATGTAGGTCAGGTTTATTCTTGTGTCTCTGGTCCCATATGACTGCTGTGCATCTTTCTTGCAGCTTTCATGGGATCATTGCTAGTGCGGTCGAGGTAGTCAAAGTGATGTTCATTCATTCCCTAGCCAAGCTGACTACAGAGCTTTTTAGGGCCTGTTTAACTACTACCATCATATCTAATGGACTTTTTTTTCCTCTTTTTGTTCACCAAAATATTTTTTTTAGGCATGGTTTTCTATTGAAGCTAGGCAAGAACAGTGAGACATATAAGCAGGTCTTTCATACTCCAGTAGAGGTCAGATACCTACCTACAGTAAAGGAGCTAATCCATTACAGCATGATAGATGATAACAGTTTATTTGGAGTCCTATTATATAAATCACTTAAATGTGTATTTACATAACATTCCTATTAATTACCACAAAGACTGTAATGCCTGTTAGCTGTTCCAGTTTATCTTGTAAATATGTATTTAAGCAATTTTGTAACAGGTAATATTTAATCAATAGACCATAACAGATCATTAATCATGCCAACCCTTTGTGTAGAAAGTAAATTTGTACTGGTGAAATGTAATGGATCCTTTGGAGTACCATTTAACATGTTACATTACTCATATGAAAACTTTACGATGCCACTAGTGATGTATGTTAAAAGCCTTAGTGTGAAGTCCTAAGGTAGGTATGTGCATTGACACATGTGACCCATTTCTTGAGGTAAAGAAGCCAAGAAGCTACTCAGTAGTGATTCTTTTAGATATTTGCAAGGAGCTGAAAGGACAAGCTCCAAGGGGCTGTACCTGCCTTATTCTTCCTTTGCTGAAAAGGTAGGGGGAAAAAAGGTCTGTGTAAAGTTCTTGTATGTTTATTTGGTATTTGTAATTGCATCTGAGCATCACACAATATGCTTTACAGCATCAGTCATGGCAATGGCTCTGGAAGATAGAGAAACATTAATCTCATTCTTACCTCAGAAGTGGGGATTAAAAAAGAGACAGACAATGCAGAACTCGCAAGGCATACGCATACAACAGAGGGATCAAGATCTATCCCACCCTGCACTATTGCCATTAAGCAGATCACCATCCTTAATTTACTTAAGTGTAGGCAGGTAATGCTGCTGTTTTTATGGAAATTTAAGATATTATCTCAGAGGAAGCAAGTGTATGTTCAGGAGCCAGTGTTTAAGTAGTAGCATTTTGGTGGTCTTCACTGAACTCTTCAAAACACAGGTGCACAAATTGAGATCATCAGCAGGGACATGTTTTCTTAAATAGCTGATGCACAATGTGAATAGAAGAGAGAAGATAAAAACCTAAAATGCTTTTAAGAGCTCACGAAAAAGTCCTATGGGCTTTGTTTCCCTGACACAGTGCAGAAGGCAAGCCATGTCATCAGAAAGCAGAGAACTTGAGAAGGAAATCCTGCTTACTTTACCTGTGCCAGCAACCTGACTGATTTTAAACAGACTGCTTCAGAGAGGGAGGAGAGCAGGGTGTTTCTGCAGAACTGAATTATCAAGTATTCTAGCTGCACTGCTGAAAATCTACATGGTGTACTGCATGCGTGCTTGCCAAACTGTCCTGGGAAGTTGGCTCCAAGCTACAGCTGAAGTCATAGCTAAAAGTTAAGAGCCAAGTTGTGGTCACGTGTGCTGGTCTTCTGGCATCGCGCAGGACTAACTGCACAGTTAAGGTAAGCAGGGTTGGTTCCCATACTAGAGATGTAATTCTAGAAACTGTTTGTCCTGTGTCACTAGTGTGCCATGCAGTTTGTGGCGAGCAGCAGTGCTTGCTCAGAGAGGATTCATGACTGAAACAGTAAGAAAGTCGTAGTCCAGGATGGCAGTGTATTGGCAAAATGTCATAGGAAGTCTGTGCATCACTGACCCTGGCCAACTCCACAGATCTCTTGTTTTCATAAGCACTAAATTAACTTATTCTTTTAAAAAAAGCTTTTATTAATGGTTCCTTTGGAGCCGTTGCAATCTGTTGTCTAATGCAAGCTTTGATTAAGTTTTAAAAAAATCTCTGCAATAACAGTTCTCCTGTGTAATAACTAATCAATATATGCTAAGCGTTTGCCAAATATACTTCTTACAGAGGAATGGTTATGGAGTTAGGTGAGTGCCAAAAAAAGGAAAGAAAAAAAAGAAATATAAAAAATCTTTAATTCCTTAGCCAGTAGGTGTTCGTATCTGTAAAAGATTAACCAGTTTTGTATTTTTGCCAATTAGCATAGAAATTTTATGAGCTGGCATGAATATTCAATTGAAATGATTTTTTTACAGCTAAGTTATAAACGTGTAGAAAACATGGGAAGCTAACTCAACCCTGAATAGAGCGGTGAAGCTGAGTGCTGCTGTAATAAAGCAATCTATTAAAAGGTTATCTTTCATATAAGATTGCTTTCCCTAAGCACCTAAGCATATTAACAACATCTGAAATGCACTTGTAATTATACACACCTCAGAAAAGATTTAAAATTGCCTTCTTTGTCCACACTTATAAAAACATCTCAGTCACTCTGTGATCTTATTTTACCTGTGCACCTTAAAGCCTATAAAAGCAAAATAGAAGAAGCAATCATCCATCAGAGAACTGCTCATAGGTGAACTCTGGCCGTCTCTAGTGGCATTAATTTTGCTCTCTGTGAACTGCACTTGACACCCTTGTAAGGTCTGGAGAAATTCTCCCATCTGTAACTGGCCTACATGACTATGTGCTACTAATTTGTACTTTTAAGATGATGCACTGGGAAAAAAAAAAATAGTTTATCTAGTCTGTGAAGAACAGCTTTCTAGTTAAATCCTGCAACTTTTGGGGAAAGACGGCTCTTTGCCTGTTCAGTTGGAGCTGGTGAAATCAGCACCCTGCTTGCATGACTGGGAATTGCAGGAGTGGGTACAGCAGTGAAGTGGGAGGCATGCTACTTTAACCACAGTATCTTTGTGTTTGAACTGTAGCCTCCTTTTGCCTCCTTGCTGACCATACTGATGAATCTAAATGCTCTGCAGTACTGTTGCTGTCATCTTTCCATATATTGAAGAAATATATTGTGTAAAACACAGTAAGAAATGCTTATAACTTATTTGCTTCTGGTGTGGTATTTAGTTTCAGGACCAGGCACCAAGCCCGGTAAAACACAAGTTCTGAAAATGCATTCCCATACAGTGGAAGCAGAATGGCATGAACTATACTGAGATTTTTAGACAAAGATAATAATAGTGCTTTTAAAGTTGCTACGCCTCTTTTCCTTGTTGGAGATCTCATTTTGCTGTCCAATCCAGACAAAAATACTTTTGATTTTAAGCCCTCATAGAAATTCCATTTGAAAATTTTCAGCTGGCTCCATTTGGCAACTAGGTTTAGGAAGCAACATTTTTATCTGTCTCCAGTCTTCTGGGGTTACTGGTTATTTGGTGAAGAGCATTTGAGCTAATGGAGCTCACTTGAATTTCCCTTAGGATTTAGATTCTTTCCTGAATAAGGACTGCGGGATCAGTTATCAGTCGTTCTGCTGAATAAACTGAATACCCATGGAGCTTTTTAGTTTTTCCTTTGTGAAGCCTATGGCTTTTAAGAAGGTTTGTGATGGTGCTAGTGATTTTTATTGTGATAATACTCCTAAATGGCCAGGCACAGCTGAGAGTGGTACTAATATACATCACATGCTACCTACAGAGTTGCTGCAGCAGAAGCATGGGGTCCCTGCCCTGAGCACTTCATGGTGTCAGGATTTTCAAGATGATTTGTTGCAGAGTTCTACTTGCTGGATTTTATTTCTAAAACGGTCTTGTTTCCAAATGTTAATTTTCACAATGGAACATCAGTTATAAATGTATATGTTATTAGGGCATTTCATCATATTTGAGAGGACTTCCTAGCATCTCCTTTGGCAATTTTATGAAACGAAAGTATTAATTTCCTGCTTCAGAAGGGAGAAAGGTCTGCAGTTTGGTTCTAGCTATAGCAAAGTGATGAAAAACTTAAATAGAACATAATGGAAAAATCCTGCAGATTGAAAAGCAAAATGTCATCTCTACCACACAATCCTCTGGAATGATTCAAAGCCAGATGAAAAGAGACCAGCATAATTTTACATCTCTGTATTTTAGGAGCAATTTCTTAAAAGCTGAATATTGTCTTCACTGTGAAACTTTTATCAGTGTTGAGTCAAAGAAACCCATTATAATACTTCTGAATTTAACACTTCCCAGATCAAGGTTGGAGGCAAGTGTGATGGGAGGTGGGAGAAAGTGGGGAATCCGTTGCAATGATGTATTCCTCTGTTTTATCACACACAAAGATGATCTTGCACAAAGCATTTCCAGGGTATAAAACATACTCCTGAACTCTCTCCATTTTTGCAGGCTGGGGGTAGAAATGCCTTTTAAATGTTAAGAGAGTGCTGTGGAGGCGATGGATATTCTGTCATTAGAGCTGTTAGCTCAACACTTGCTTTACTCAAGCCACATCTGTATGGTAGGTGAGACTGGTAAGATGATCACAATGGTTCTTTTTGGCCTTAGTCATAAAGGAAAATCCTGCAAAGCATTTGCATAGGATACTCTTGGCAGGTATGCTTTCATTTCTCAGGGCATTGTATAAATTGTATAAAATCATATGCTGACTTACAAATGGTGAGAGTATTAGGCCTGTCTTCTGCTGTGCTGATACAATGGGGGAATTAATTAAAAAAAATATTTCTGGTAAGTAAGCTCAATGAGGGCTAGAAAGTGCCTACTCTTCCAGACAGTGCAGGAAAGTCACTAATTGCTCTAAACTAACTTCACTGAAGTGCAGAGCAAGGGAACAGATAACACAGAAATGTATTAGTTCCTTTTGTTGCAATATAAAAGAGCGGCAAGGGATTAGTTTTTTCTGTTCACCAAAGGAAGGGACTGTCTTGCTCGCACACTCCACATCTCTTTTGCTATAGTTCAAAAATCTCAAGATAGTACAATTTGGCAGTGTCAGCGCCATAGTTCGACAACACACAGATTGGCAGAGCACTGCCCCACAAAATAGTTTCCTGATGCCCTTTCAAGGCAGCTGCTTATGGACATGCTGTAGCTGAGAACATTTTCATGGGAACATGCAGGCAAACACACACAGATGGATGCAATTGCCCTCCTCCCTCCCATTCACCGGTGGGAAATAGACACTTGTATTATATCACATAATTATTGGGGTAATACTGTGTTAGCAGGTCAGGCAAGTTTTCTTCATGAAGGTTCACCTGGTAAGTACCGCATAGTGATTAGATGAGTTTTGTGTTACTTCACATTACTTGTGACTGGCGCCAATCAAATCACCTCCTGACTTGTGTAGCAGGTAATCAGTCACACCCAGGCTATCTAAAGCTGTGCTTGTCTGGGCCAGTCTTCTGTGAAAACAGTTGGGAAGTGTGCTGTATTGACTGTGTTCCTGCGAAACAGCAGCTAGAAAAGTTCATCCGTTCTTTAAGTACATGATGGTACTTCTGGTGCTTCCAAGGAAGAAAGACTGAAGGCCAGGAGGAGGCTGGGAGATGGAGCGTGCAGAGCAGCTGCGGTCACAGCGCAGCGGTTGGCTTTCAGCTGGGGCAGGGGAGGAATGTGGGATGATTCCCACAGCATCTCCTGGCTTCAGAAACCTCTTCACTTCCAGCACCGCATGCGCAGTGCTGCCTCTGAGAGCACGGTCGGATGTTTGCTTGAGAAACAGCTGTGGTTGTTTTACAAGTTACTGCTTGATCAGCTATTTGTCCCTGTGCCCCTCAGCCGAGGTACAGCAACCAAATCCACAGGCTTTCCAAGGGTGTCGCAGCATGGAGGGAAACAGGCTTTGCTTCAACTGTTTGCAGATACGGACAGTCGCCACTTCTGAGTTGTGGAGGCAGAGATAAATAGTTAAGGGGCAGCGACTTTAAGCAGAGACAGCTGTCTCCCAAACGAATGTCTGACTGTGCCATAAAAGACACTCAGCACCATTAAACATTGGGCTGTCAGCAATAATTACAGAACGTGTTCACACTGCTTAAAAAAATACAGAGAGGAAGAGAAGTGACATGAAAATTCAAATGTGAAGAAACTAAATAACTACACTTGGAAAAATAAAGTGTTGCTTATGTGACTAGAGAGTGCTGTTCCAAAACCCCCACAATTTAGGAACAAATTTTACCAGTGAGCCTTTCATGTAGGAAGTGGGAATGATGAAGAGAAAAACTGCTTGGCCCTTTTGCTGTTTGCCGCTTGCTTTCTCTTTCTGGGTCTTGAAAGGCAGGCAATCTCCACTGCGGTTTTGAAATGCTGGTAGTTTAATGTACGTTAAGTAACATATCAGGCATCTATAAGCTCATCTGTCTACTGCATGTACATATGAGGAATTGCAAGATACATCTGCATTGTGGAAGCTGAGCAGTTTGCAGTCCATCACAGTACCATAGAATCATAGAATGGTTAGTGTTGGAAAGGACCTTAAGATCAGCTGATTCCAACCCCCCCACCATGGGCAGGGACACCTCCCACTAGATCATGTTCCCAAGACCCTGTCAAACTTGGCTGTATCTCACAGTGGATCAACCATCACCGTATCTCATAGTGGATGAGGGAACACTTTAGAGTCACACTTTAGGCAACATGTGGCTTTTTACATATGGTCCTCAAAAATAATGTCTCCAAGAGCTCCCAGTCAAAAAAATGATGAAAAAATGTGGCTTCTCAACTAGTTTATGCTAGGTGTTTGCTTTCATTGCAAATTCAGCTTTGAGTTTCTTCATCTTTGTCATTTTGCTCCGACAGTGAAAAGATGGGAAGGCATGAATGTAAAACCATGGGCACTTCCAGTGGGTATGGGAAGGGGTGTAGTGCTGCAACTGTATTCTGTTATTCTGTTCAAGTGATGAGATTTAAAACTGTTTCTGGAACTCCAAAGACAGCATCCTTTTGATGCTCTACAGCATTCTAGTTCAGATAATAGTGGAAAAAAAAAAACCCAACAAACATACAAAGATGTGTGCAAAATGTTACGGGAGGGCTATTCAAGTCCTTTCGCTTGCTGGCTTAAGTAGAAGCATTTTATAAACGCTTTTTGAGCCTTGAATTCTTGTGCTTCTTTCAGCCCTTTGGAGCCATTGTAACTGCCTGTCACCATGCTTCTTGCCCAGCACTCTTGATTTGGCACCTCTGTCATGAGCTGACATGTTCCAACTATTTTTTAACACATTCACATGAGCTTCAAGAACATTACAGGTATTGACTTTGGCCACACCGTGCCAGGTACCAGCACTAGGTACTCACTCTCTCTGTACTAAACACACCTGGAGTACAGCAGCCATGCATTGGCAGGGCTGACAGTGCAAGCTGCTACAAATGCTTCTGGCATTAAACCCTACACAGGTACCCGCCTGTGCCTGCCAGTGCCCCGCAGCCTCCCATCATCTCTTGCAAATAGTGTTTAGACTCTCTTGAGATTCTCTCAGAAGGACTCCTCCTGCCTTCCCTTTTTCTTATGTGTTTGGAGCAGGATGTCTTGACTGGGAAATACAACTGAAGGCTTCATGCAAATTTTCCAGAAAGTGGTAAATCGGTCCATTAACCCATTTACAAAATAAATATGTCACACAGGGAGCTGAGCAAAACTTGGCAGCTCTGCCTATATCCTCTGCACCTGAGAGACTACAGAGTGAAAAAATAAGAGCCCCTTCACTCTGCCCACGGCAGTATACAGTAGCCGCGGGCCTCACCAGCATCTGCAAAGCAAGCCTTGATCAGTAAGCACATACGAATGTTTGTGCATAGTGCGCACAATTTTTGTGCTTCACCTGCAGGAAGACTTTTCTTTAGTGGTACTGGAGCTTCCCATAGAAGTAGGTTGATCTTCCTGAGTCCCCAGTGACACACATCCTAGAGCTCAGGGTTATGTAGGGTCAGTCCTCTTGGTAGTTCCAGCCACAGCAGAGAGGTGAAAGAGTTAAATCATTATTAATTCTCAAATATTTAATCTGCTTTCTTTTGTATTAACATAGAGTTAAATAAACACGTCACAGGAGAACTCATGTTTCACAAATGCCGTCATAATTTTCTTGTGGAGAATGTCTGTTTGAAACGTAGAGCTGGAAAAGCAAACCCCCCCCATTTAGTGCTTGGTAGGCTCCTCTTGGTGTTCAGCATTGACGTGAAAGGATATGGCTTTCCTGCTGACTTCAGCGAGAGGTAGGGCTGTTCAAACAGTTTTCCCTGGCGTTGCTTTAGTCATATGCATCTCCACGTGAGGCAGGGTTAAAAGACTCGGCGCCCTTCCTGACTCTGTGCTGTTTGAAAGCAGTGGTGGGGGGCAGCGAGGGGACAAGGGAGGCATTAGTACACAGGGAGAAGCTGAAACTAAAAGATCAGCCTGTGCTGCATGTTCCCACTTCTCGGCAACTGTGACTCACACGCGTACAACACATTTGCGTGCCGGTTGTGCGACTTGTCCCTAGCACGCTGCAAACTTTTTATAGCTGCTCCCACTTGCTGCAGTGTCACCTGCTGGTGAGATCAAAGTACTCAATAGCACGCTCCCCCGCGCCACGCTAAACAAAGTCACCGAAGCCCTTGAAAACTCCTACAGATGTTTCCTCTCTGAAGACAAAGGGATATTTTTCTCCCCTCCCTTCCTCCTTCACACCAAAGAACAAATCCTATGCCTCGCTGAGTTTGTACCTCCTCAGATTAATTGGCACTAATGCAAATGTTCGTGGCTGTGTGGGGGATGTTGCTGAGAGCATAATGGTTGTTGTATTTGCTTGCATGTGGTTACTCCACTTCAGCTGTGTAATTCATTGCTTTATAAAGTGCTTTACAATGTGCTACAGCGCAGGAAGCTAATCATATGCTGTGGCAGACAATACAGCAGAGATTCAGAGAGTCTCCTAAGGTCAGTGCCCTGAAGGCCCCAGCCCTTTTTCATCAAAAGTCCCCATCAAGTGAGTGTCTATTTTGCCACCTGGAACAAACTCTTAGAACTGCCAGAATGTCTGCAGCTTTTCTGCCGGCTCCCCCGTGGGATTCCCTTTCATTCTTTTTTGGTCTAATTCCCCTTCCTTTCACTCCCACCCTGAGTTTCTCTCCCTCTTTTTAGGCATCTTATTGGCAGAGTACTCCAGGCATAGCAGTATGAAAGATGTACAAGAGTTTCCATTCTAAGGGGGTTATTTTGAGTTGCTTATGTTTCTGGCTGCAGTTTTAAGCTTTTGATATCAAGCCCAGAAGCAATTTTTTAATTGGAAAGTATAAGATGAGATAGGTACAAGAACAAAGGTTTCTTAAAAAATTGCACGTCCAACTGTGGGAATGGATTGGTGTTTGGTTCTGAGGTATCTCTCAGTTCTTCTGGTGAAATTAACTGCTATGGGCTGGTGCTCACAGGGTGTTTTCTATGTACTCAGACTCTGCTTTCTAGGTACCAAACTACACTGGTACCATGCTCGCATTTCTAGCTTAGGAAATCTCACTTTGACCAGTAGGACATTGAGGAAAAAAGGTGAGCTCCTCCAATAGACATGGAAGAAACAGTGAATTTGCCCAGTGGGTTGCACAGGTTTTTGCCTTGGTCTAGTGTGCTGGCCTAGCAGAAGCTGAACTATACAGAAGTTCATAGTTTAATTTATTTTCTAAAAAGAATAAACAAAATCCTATTAAAAACCCTACATGACAAGACTATCAAACTGCAAACACTCAAAGGCTAAGGAAATGACAAAATTGAGCTTGCCTACTCAGCCTTAATTCTGTTTCCTCGCTTGTATAGTTACAATAAAGTTTAATTAGACTGTCACATATTATTTTGGAGAGGTGTTGGAACTGGGTCCTGCCTCATTCATTTTGCATGCTAATGTGGCACAAGGCAGTTTTTCATGAACCACTAAGGGCCAGAGTACCTCGCTTACTTCAGGGGCTCTATGGTGTGTCATAAATAAGACTGATGTTTGTAGACAGGCAGGAGCTGTATGGCACACTGTGAATGTAGAATGATAATGAAGAGTTCAGATAACGATGGGGTAACCACTTTCTCCTTCATCCTGCCAGCCACCAACTGCTATTCCAGTCCTTCCAGTTCACAGCTGAAGAATACCAAGCTGATACTCCCATACCAGCTATCTCCCTAGCACACAAATATCCCTATGCTCCAATTGCCTGGGAACCATTTAGCAGAAGATGTCAGGATGTTATGTGTTCTAATTCGGAGACCAATCCTGAGGGACACGCTGACCCTCTTAAGTGCCCTGTAGTAAATTACTGCTGTGGGAATGACAACTGCTGTGCATCTCACTGGGTCCTTTGCTTTAATAATTATAATCTTGCTGCATGGTTCTTCATAGTGAAAGAAGTTTCTTCGTAGATAAACATGCCAAGGACTCATTCTTTTTTCATTCCTAGGCAGTGGTAAACATGAAATTCAGTTTCATGCAATAGAATTAATTCATATTCAGGCAGTCATTACTGTTCTCAGCAGATGAAAGGTTTATGGCCACTTATTTGAGGGTCACCTATCAGTCTTCCCCTCAGTTAAGGCTGGCAATTGCTTCTGTGATAAAGACAGTGCGTTTCCCCTAAATGTTTTTCTGTTTATTTGTGATTGGTTTTAAATGCTGGAGTGAGTTTTCCTTTTAACTACAAATGCTGCTCTTTGAAATTGGAGCGAATGACAGTAGAACTTACGCATAATAACAGAAGGCATCTCTGCGCCTGTAATTTCACTTGCCTGCCTCCCATGTTCTTCTGCAACCATAGCAAAATGCTGAAAAGCTTCAGTATTTCATCTTCAGAAAGCTAGAAAGTATAGCCAAGGACGCAGAGCCACACTGAAATGAGAAAGGGCTCCCAGAGCACTGAGAAATGTTCCAGTTCTTTTAGGTTCAGACAGCCCTTTTCTGTTTGTTGCTTCAGCTTATGTAAATTACTAGAGTTCAAGTAGATTTAATATTTATCATTCAAGACAGGAAGGGTCAGCCCTCCTTTCTTCTACATTCTCTCTACTGCAAAAGTGTAGTTTCAGTAAAATGTCAGCATCTGTGATTTAAATACATTTCAACAAGAAGATTCGTGAATTGTTATTTTTGCTGTCTCTCCCCCAAAGTGTCTCTTATTTTTTCTCTCTCAAATAGTAAGATTTAAGGAATAAAGAAAGATGACTACAGTTGCTACATAACAAGGCTTAAAGTCTGTTTCCCTTTTTAAAGCTTTTAAGGTTCTTCAGAGTCTTTGGACAAATTGCTGAATAAGGTACATCACATTAATAATGGTGATCAGTAAGTGTCCCACAGGATCACTCCATAAGATCACCTTTGTAAGACAATATCAAGAGATGAAGTAGCAAAATTATTTACTTGTTCTTATTTATTATTTGGAGACGTCAATGTTTGCACTGAAAGAATGTGTACACCCCATTGTGCCACATGCTGAGCACCATGAACTCCCGTGATCTTTCCTTATTTTAACAATAAATAAGAGCACTGAACAACTTGCAAAGCTGTGTGTGATGTCAGTATCAAAGCCACACTAAAACCGTGTCCTTGATTTACTTCCAAAAGACCAAGGCTTGGACTGGTCTGGGACCTGATGGATTGTCATACTAGCATTTTCTGGTGGAATCATCTGTTCCTACAGAATAAAGGCTTTTACTAGAGAATTACTACATCCAGTTACAGAGAGTACATTCTTCACAAAGGAGGTTCAGCACCACTCCACTGGTCCCACTAGTTTTGAAAAGCAAGTTCTATGCTATTCCACTCACCTTTCTGGACTTCTCTCTTCAGGATCACCAGACATTTGACTTTATTTTGCTTTGTGCATCAGGTTTTAGATCGTATAGTGGGTTTTGGACATCTGTGCATCTATCCATAGTTTTTTAATGGTATCCTTCAGCTGCTCCCACATGGTTTCGTTGTGCAGGCTTTGTCCTGCTGTTCATTCCTCTTAGTTCTGGCTTCACAGAGGACTGCAGTACTGCTTTCCTGAGCACCTTTCCTTGTTCTTGCTCTCTTGCAGGTTAGTCCCTGACTGACAAGTGCTCCAGAGCTCTGCACTTATAATCACTGTGGGTCAGAGCAGAAATTCATGGATGTAGTTCTTGCCCTGTATTAGCCTTCATTTCCTTCTGTCATGGGTAATGCTCATGTAATCAAGATATATTTTTTAATTGCAAAATGGCAGGGTTTTTTATCTTATAGCTTACATTTTTGTGGTCTTGGTGCAGTTTCAGTGTTACTGAAAATCTTATCTGGAAAAGGTCTAGCTGTTATAATTCAAATTTCACTGTAAAATCTCATGTGTCAGGTATGATACATACCACCAACGTTTTTGTTGTGTTCACTGTATCTCACTCCTTTGAGATGTGGTGCATAACTTGTAGCCTGTCTCCTGATGCTTGGCTTTGCAGGAAGCTACTAGTGTGTGAAAGGATCTTCAAGTTAGAATCTGGCTGGGTGTGGGGGTCACAAAATGAGAGGCTCCGATAATAAACAGTGACTGAGGCTGATCTTTCAGATGATTATGCTAGATGTTTTACCTGGTGAGGTATAGCACTATGGTCTCCTCACCCATTAGGTGACTTGATAGACAGGACTTGGGGAATATTAAGCATTAGAAGAGAAGAAAGCTGAGATGTCTGTCCAAGCCAGATTCACTGTATGTCAAGAAATTCTTTGCTGTGAGGGTGGTGAGGCACTGGGAACAGGCTGTGCAAGGAAGAGGTAAATGCTGTATCCCTGGCAGCGTTCAAGGCCAGGTTGGATGGAGTCTTGGGTGACATGGTCTAGTGTGTGGTGTCCCTGCCCATGGCAGGGGGGTTGGAACTAGATGATCTTAAGGTCCTTTCCAACCCAAACCATTCTGTGATTCTATGGTCATTGTGACTCTTCTAGAAAGTTGGTGGTGGGAAAGAGAATTTAGTATTTCTTCCTCCCATTTGGCCCTTAAAACAACACATTAGAGCCTTATTACAAAAGGAGTATTCAAAGATCTATCAGCTGCCCCGCTAACATTGCTTTTTTGTTCTCTCAAGCATTCTGTATTTTCATTTTGCTTGAACACTTCAGCTGCTTTCATCAGTTTCACTTTCATTTCAGAGCCCCTCTCTGGGTCGCCTGCAGTAGGCCATGTGCTGTGGTGTTTGCGCTTTCAGGGCTGTGGAAGAAACTATTACCTTAAAAACAACAACAACAAAAGCAGGTATTTTCTTCTGATAGGCCTCATACTGTAAGAAAACTCTGGAGCGTGCAAAGAAACGAATATGAAAGTACGTGTGCATTTGTCCCTCTCTGATCAGTCACAGCTTGTTGAGGGAAGGCTGTGCGTGAGGGAGAACTGATTGAGCTCAGTGCCACAGCTGGGCTGGCAAACTAGTGCCTGCAGGGGCAGCACGAGGGAAAGAATTAAAATCAATTGTAGACAAAATCTCATACTCCCTTTTTAAGCTGCTGCAGCTGGGGAAGTCAGGGAAAGGAGACAGTGAGCAGAGTGAGGAGATGCACAAACACAACTGCAGGGTGCAGGCGGGAACAGTGTTTGGGAAGGGGAAGCTTTAATTGAAAGCTGAGGAAAATGGCAAAGGGTTATAAGTTTATTCCTGAGTGGAGTCAGAGATTGAGGACATTGCTGTCATGGTCAATGGAGGAGAGCAAAGTCTTCTGTCTCTTCCTAAGAGCTGTTTGGAGAAAATAGAAGAAATGCAGAAAGGCCAAGCATGATTGTTAATGTAGGGAGGAGGGGACTGGGAAAGTCATGGTGCTTTGGGGCAGCTGAAGAAGAGATATTTTGCAAGCTGATTGCTTTATTACAGTGAGATTAGAGGGACGGGTGGTCAACAGTTCTTGTCTGTTGTTCACTCAGAAGCTGGGAGATGCTCTCCCTTTTGTTATCAGTACAAGTGGTCCAAAGCACTGCTTTCTTAAGACTGTACTCATTTGAGCTGTAAGAAGAGGAAAAATAAAACTGGTCATATGATGGCTTTGAATCTTGGTGGATCTATCCAATGGCTAAAAGAAGTACTGCAAATAAGAACAACTAGTTAATGAAGACTATACAGTATATGTTTGCAGAATGACAGTTCCTGTTTTTCCCCTTTCCTCCACATTTTCCTCTTAAAATATTGTATGTGACCATTATTAATATCTGTGAATTAAATGGTAACCATTTGCTTGTTACTGACTATGGTCATTACATGTGAATAGCCCTTAGGTGCATACTGGTTTTGTGGAAGCAAATGCAAAATAGTACCACAGCTGTAAATTGACTGGAATCACGAAACCCTTAACAGGTTTCCATGTTGGACTTCAGTGTCCTCCAGGGGCAGGTGTTGTTTTTTTAACTCTGAGCTCTGTGTGCAGGGCTGGGTAGACAGTGGAAGTTTGCACAGCTTGTGCAGTGGTTAAAAACCCCCCAACCCCTAAAACTACCATCTGAGTTTAATTCATTCATTAAATAGTGTGTGTGAGCACTGATGCTAAAAGTCCCTTAGGTTAGATGTTACATATATCTGACCTGAGAAGTTAGCAGAAGTTCAGGGTACTGCTGCTCTTTTGTTAGGAGAAGAGATGGATGAGGCAGTCAGGTGGTCTTGATGAAATCTTATATTATGACAAAGAACGCATGAGGAACTGCTCCCTTGAACCCGTGGGGGGTTCAGGCGGGAGATAATCTCTTTACACACAGGGTCAGGTCTCTCTGCCCCTGCTCATCCAGATGCTTATTCTTTCCTGTTTTGTCAGAATAGTGACAGGGTCTTTTTTTGTCTTCTTCCTCAGCTTTTCTGATCTTGCTGTTTCTGTCACGCACAATCCCTCACAACATAATTGCCTGTGAAACCTCTCTGTCCACATGTGTCTTTGTTTTGGGAGATGGCATGTAGTTATGTTTGGGGTGGAGATCATTAGTGTTTCAAACATCTGGCTTCATAAAGAACCTTAATGGCTTCTCTGAATTTATTCTGAATGAAAGGATGAAGTGTTACACCCACCATCTATCACTAGCGTTTACCCAGCTCCTAGCAATAAAATGACTGGAAGCTGCATAACCTGTCAGACTGCTGGTTAAAGAAGATGTCAGGACAGGACTATGGAACCTCTCTACTCAGAGAGGGACATGTGGCTATTGACCACTTGCGTTGCTGTGTCAGAAAAGCAAAGTTCAGGAAACTCCTTGCCTTGTAGAAGGGGGTAGATTGCATAGACAGAGGAGCAGAGAGACATTTCTGTCAAGGCAGTGGCAGGGATTGCCCTGAAAGGAATGTGTTGCTGTGACCTTGTACACTGCAGTCCTCCCCAGCAGCAGACTGTGGGTGCAAGGCTCTGAGGAAGCTGCCAGCACCATTCCTCCACATCCAGCGAAGTTTCAGGCAGTATCATAGCTCATGGCAGCTTGACATCTTTCTGTGCACCGTGGGGTCATGTGTAAATCAAATCTCCTTGCCCTGAGAGGTGATGACTTTGTGTGGTATGAACCAATATATATCCTGGAAGAGTGGCTTTGAAATACGTATCTCTTTAATGTGTGTGCAGATGGGGAATTATATCATGTAAATGCTAATTTACACACATTGGAGACACAAGTGAGTAGTTAGTTCATCCCCTGACACCAGAGAGTCTTGGATAGAAAGTACATGAGATATTAAACAGATATAACACTTAACCTCAGCTGCTGATGCATGTGAAAGTGACACCATTACTGCTTTGGTGGTGGTGGAAGAACAGGACACCCAGAGGTGCTTCTGAAGGTTTGTGATACAGTGCTAACAGGATGTGCCAAGGACCTTGTACCTCAGCCATGGAGCCCTTTTACTGGGTGGAAATTCAAGAATAGGAAGCATAGGAAAACTGCTGTGAGGATAGCTGACTAAACTGACATAAAATATGATCAGTTGCTGGGCTGCCTTAGGCCTGCTTCTTATTTCCTTGCTGTAAGGCAGCAATGTACTCCCCTGTGGAGCCTTAATTTCTGGTTGTTTGTATGGAGGGTCTTAGTCATTTCTGGCAAGTTGTGCCCTCCAAAGTAAGACTGAGGCAGTGGAAGAGAGCTGCTCAGCAGCATGCTATAGAAATGCATTATATGTGTCATTGTACAGCAGGGTTCCTGACAGGAAACAAACAGAAGTGGTACTCCATGAATAGGAAAAATAGGTAACTATATAGCTTTATAGGCCATGTCATCCCTGGGTCTTACAGGATATTGTAGAGATGGGAATTATGTAAAATTAGATAAAATGATGCAAGGATTATGGCCATTTTACTAACAAAAGGACCACTGAAGAGTTAACGCAGTGTTTTCAAAAGCCTTTCTCTGTGCTCAGTTTAGTATGTTCTTTAATCTTAATGGTTTCTTATTTGGAGAGGGCTGAAAAATGAGTGAGCGTGTGTGTGTGAAAGTAGAGCATTGTCCAGGCTATCTACCAAGCACATCAGCAACATGGGGCAATATGGGATTTGTCAATCGTATTGTGTGTCCAACTTTCTTGTTCTGTAAAAGTCTAAATTTGCTCCTCGACAGCTACTGTTGAAGACATCAGAGACTTGAATTGACTAGTGTTGAAAAATCAGGCTGGAGTCACACTAAATCTAGTCCCCACATGTGGCAGCTGCATTTGAGGGGAAATAAAAAAAAAGGAAAAATAAAAAAAGAAAGAAGCCTAAATGATGTTTTTTCACTTCAAGGTGAAAGAGAAGTACACTGCAATCAAAGAGAACATTGTTTTAACCTCTCCATGCTGCTACCCTAAGTGTAAATTGTACCACTTCCAAGACAGGTACAGCTTCCCAGACAGATACCACTTTTGATTTTGCCAAATCACTTGATATAAACATTGATCCACTATGGCTGAACAGCTAATACTGTCTCTCAAGCATATTCCTGGGATGTGAAGTTACTTGCTGTGTTGTAATTCAGAGGTGTGCCATTCGTTTATGAATGTGTGAATGCTCATATTTGTTCCTGTGTTAAGCCCTCTTTGCGTCAGGTTTATGAGTCTAATGGTCTTCTCAAAAGAATCACCTCAGCGGGTGGAACAAATTGAAAAAGTACCTTCAGCTTTGGAATATTTTTTATATTGCTGTGAACATTAGTTTTGCTATTTAAATTAATGCTCTATTGTGTTTCTTTTTGTCCATAGTACAACAGAGACAAATTCTGCAATTAAATCAGAATAGCTCATTACAGATGACACTAAGAATTGCACAGAGACATTGGAAAATAACTCTTCCCCTTTACAACAGGTGTGCACAAGTGTCAGAAAATTATCTTAGATATAAAAAGTCACATTACACTAAATGAAGTGCATGAATCCTTAATCTGGATGATGGGAGGATAATGCTGGCAGGAACAAAGGCCATTTTAGAGCCCCAAAGTCTAATGAGTGGTAAAGAAGAGTAGCAACTGAAGCAGCAGCCTGTAAACCTATGACACTGCTATAGGCTTGGCTGAGATATTAAGCCAAGAGTTATAAGGACATTTAATCTTATGTATGGAACCAAAAGAGCTAAGGAAAATTAACTGTAAGCACTCTTATATCTAGACTTCACCTCAGTATTTCTTTCTGATCCCATTCCTGGCAATTAATGTGTAAGAGAGGGACCGCATTAATTTTCAGTCCAGAAATATGTGGTACCTTTGTTCTAATACACATAAATTTAGTGCAGCTAGAAAGATATGAGGGAGAAGGAGGCAACCAGACCATTTTTGTAGGCAAGCTTCAAAATACCTTTTCCACTAAAGCTAAGAATCACTATTTAGGCTGCATTCACATTAAGAAATAAAATGCAGTGTTTCTTCTGCAATTTGAACTTGCCATTTCTCTCTCTCTGCCCCACTGTGAACTCTCAGAAGTTACCCGCTGTTGATCCCACTAAGAGGAAGGAAAATTAACCTGTACATTTTGCACAAAGCAATTACATCAGCAGAAATGTTGTTACGGGTAGCACTTTCACAAGTGCCCAGCTGGGATACCAGAAGCCCAGTAGCAGCTTCTCTGCTTTTGAAGGTATGATGTTTTGCATCAGTCTGTCCTTGAGGTATGTGGAAGGCTTCCACTGATGAGAGCTGCAGCTGCATGGTGGAAATGAAGGCCTCTGTAATTTATTTCTTAGCTGCTATTAACAGTTGCAACCCAAAACTTACCCACAATGACTTTTTTAATTATTTGGATTTTTTTTCCCTAAGACACAGAGTTTTTCCATGTGTCACCGCACAAACACTTTCACTGGAGATAATCAGGGATATGGAAGCCACTTTTGCCTTGGCCACCACTTTGGGGGATATGGGCAAGCTAGTTCTCTTGAACTAGCGCAGACCCTTTTAATAGGCATTGCAGTTATTTGCCTCCCAATAATGTAATGAGGTGCGACTTGTAAATACCTTGAAAAGAATTTGGAGGGAAAAGGTTTCATATAAATGTCATTTAAAAATATTATTATATTGGCCTTTAGAACAAATGAAATATGGGTAATTTGGTATAAAGTAAAATGAAAAATTAGAGGCAGTATTTCAGCACTAGAGCTTCCTGCTGGTTGCAGGCTGTAATGGAGACAAAGCTCGGCATCTTATTATTGCACACTTAAATTTTAAACAGATGTCAAAAGAAAATCTTGTGGTAGAAATGTCTGATCTGCTTTATGTGATACCCTCCTATACAACTAATTGCAGATTTTGGAATTCCTGTTCCTGACACAGAATTTTGTAATGGCATATCTCAAAGTGCTCTACAAAGTTCATGGCTTTTGTTCTGCAGATCAGGGAGCTTCTTGGCTTTGAATGTGAAGGGTCACCTGGGGATTCAGAGAGTGATGGCTGGGAAGAGAGCTCCTGCCTCCAGAATCCCAGAGGAGCTCTACCCAAGAGACTGTTTTGCCTCTCTGAACAGGAATATGAAAACCTCCCCAATTAGCATTTGCCTGAGCCCTGCTTCTCACTCCTTTTCTACTTCCTTACAAGTGTTAATTTTGCTAACATTGTTCAACGATATCTTAAAAATATCTTTGGCACTGGAGGCAGTTTTCAGTTCACTGCTTTGTTGTCTTTCTCAAGTGCTTGCAATGAGCCCTTCTCTTCCTGAGATAACAGCCTTGCTGAGGTCTAATAGTTCAATTCCTAAATACTGAGTCCCTTTTAAAAGGCACACCAAAAGGAATACAAAATGCCACATATAAAGCAATATTTTGGAATATAAAGAAGCTTACTTGGATTAGTATTCCACAATAACATGATTATTTCTCTCAAAACCAGTGTTGCTTATTTTCCTGTTTGAAATAGCCTGCTTTGCATGTTGGTTTTTTTTAAATTTATGAAATAATTGGTTTTGTACAGCAATCTACAGCAAAAATATTCAGAGACCCCTGTGCATTTCTGCCTGATCTGCTACATTTCTTCTCTCCAAAAGAAAAAGACCTTGGATAATTTGGAGTATCCAAGCAGTCAGCATCCTTCGAAAGACAAACTTAAAAATTAGCTCTGATGTGATGTAACTAAAATGCTGATGGTTCAATTTTTAGCTACTCAGGGTTGATGACAGCTGAAATAAACCGGTTACACAACTAGAGCATCTTTCAGGAGCACATTTAAGCACATGCTTAGATTTGAGCTTACATGTAAGGTCTGAGATTTTAAGTATTTTCCTAAATTAGATCTTTAGTTTCCTGGGGGTTTATATACGAGAGATTTCCCTCAGCAATACGGGTATTTCTCTGAGTACTGCGAGGGCAAAGGGGATGCGAGCCTAAAGTTCAGCAGGGGAGCCTCTCACTTCCATTTTTTTGAGGTTTTGCCTTAAGCATAATTTTGCTTCAGAAGGTTGCATCTTGTTCACTCTGGCTTTCTCTTGTTTGGCTTGGAAGATGTAGCTATGTATTTCCTTAAGTCCTTATTAATGTGGAAAAACATTCTTTTCATGCTCGTAAAAAACAGATGCATCCCAGCCAGGACCAGAACATATGTGACTGGTTCCATCCTCTTTACAACATATTGCTGTGTGAAATAAGGAACATGAGACAATCATCACTTTCCAGTCTCTCCGGACTGCGATGCCAAAATGAAGGCATCCATCCATTTTTTCCCTCATCCTTTTTTTAGTCCTTATTCTCCCATACTGATTAAATATGAATAGCCATTTTATTGCCAATTCTGTTAGCTGTGATCGTGTGTTATTATGCTGTTAAAGGAAGTTAAATGAAAGTAGCCAATGAAGACCTTTGCTTGTCTATTGCCGGCCTGCAAGTTGAAATGTTTCACTGTTCTTTTTTTTTTTCTCCTGTTGTTAATAAATAAGACTTGTAATTCTTTCATTTAATAATCTTGATCTTGAGGTTTGATGGTGGTGACTTTCTAAGAATCCAGAAGGGATTAGTCATTTTGCGGTGCCAAAGATCACTGTGCATAGGAGGATGCTACTGGTGATGTGGGACCCCCCCGCCCCCCCAACAAAACAGATAGTAAAATGTTTATGTGGGGTTTTTTATATCCTGTGTTGCTGTTGTTTTAATATGAGGTGATATATTGACTGTAACTGATCATATCTCTGGCTGCACAGAAGAATGGACTCAGGTGTTCTCACGTGAAAAAAATCCCTCTGGAAAGATTCACACATTTTCTGTTTAGTTGTGCTTTTTCTTTTTCTCTTTGTTCAAGTAGAACCATGCTTTTGAAAGCTTTGGATGTGCACCTAGCCGTACATAAAAAACACACCTAACTTGCATCTGTAATTTACCTTTGTAAATTTGTATTATTTGCACACATAGTTGCCCAGTTTACATATGCACATACAGGGCTCCAGTTCTAAAACTTCACAATAAATAGAAGGTTTGCCAATTAATTTGGTGAATATCAGGTAAAATTCCACATGTACAGATCAGACATCCAGTTTCTCATGTCTTTCATGTCCAGTGATCTTGAAAATACAAGCTCGACTTGGACACACTGGGCAGCTGGCTGCATTATCCAATATTTGTCCCTGAGTGAACAGTTACTCTCTTATGCCAGGAGAGGATGGCTAGGTCTGGCTCACTGACAGTAAAGAGAGAGAGAGAAACTTTTTCATCTATTGGTTCAAATAAAGTGTGAGTGAATAAATTTAGTGCGGCACGTAAAATACATTGAAAGCTGAGAGGAATTAGGTTAGCATTATAGGAATACGATACGTCTTTGAAGAGTCTGTTATTTCCCTCCCTTTCTTCCTGATTTCTTTACTAACTTTTGGGCAAACTTGTTTGCCATGTGGTGCAAATCGAATTGAAACTGCTGAATTTCCCTGACTGCTCAGTGTACCTACTGTCAGAAAATCTGCAGAACTTTTAGAATTAGCAGACACACAAAATGTTTATCTATCTCACTTGCTAGCTCGGTAAAAGCCCACTGACTTTCTGAAATCACAGCAGCGAGCTGTAAATGATGTGTGAAATGAAGAGGCTTTGCTCATCCAGCAAACACAGAAAACTTCGAGGAAGCTGTGCCACTGGACTGAGCTTGGTGGAAAGGAGGAAAACAGCTGTGATGAAAGCAGAATTAAACACAGAATATACGGGCAAATACAGAAAATAAATCAAGTTTAAAGTAATTTTATGTTTTTTTTCTATACAGGTCTTTTTTTATTTTTTTTTTTTTTTTTTTTTTACTTTCTGTCTTGCTCTGTTTCTTTTTGTACAGAGAGCTGCCTGGAGGACTGTGCAAAGCTGAGTGGTTCTGGTTTGTGTGACTTGCATGAGGTTTTACATTTGCAATTATTGATTTGTGCATTGTGTTCCAGTATGTTCTGCTGCATCAGGAGATTTGTTTTGTTTCTGTCCATATCTGTGTGCTTTAGTGGGAAACAGCTTTAGCAGGGAACCTGTGGTAGAAATCTGACTTGGAAAATGAGTGCCAGTTTGAGGATCATCCATCTTTCCTGCCTTCAACCTTCTGATGTACTAGGAAAGAAGAGGAAGCATATGGGGGTTAGAAACTTGAGTGAGATTGAAATTAAAGGGTCGGCCACACTTTCAGGTTAGACAGGCATATATTTTAAAGAGCGTACCCTTGCAGAGGAACCAAATGCTGAATCCCTTGTGGCTATCACCACTGTAATGGAAAAAGGAGGAGAAAGAGCTAAGGTGAGAACCATGGGATCTCCTCACCAGTGGGTGCTAGTGGGTGGCAGTAGGGATCACCCATCTCTGGCCCTTCCAAAGTTTATTCTGTTTCTATACCTGCCATCGCTACCCCACACACTTGTTGGCTTAACGCCATTGAACACAGGTGGGCTTACGCATTCTGGAATAAGTAGACACAGGCTGTTATGTGAATGCTCCATTTAAACATCAATCCAGGGGAATTTGAATATATAACTAGAGTGGCTTCACACAGTGTGAGGGTCATAACATGGCTTCTAGATGGGCTGTAGCTTGCACTGCCCAGTTCCAAGTGTAAGGACAGCAGGCATATGGTTGTCTGTCCATGTAAATTTACTTCAAATGGTGCCTTGCTAAGCAGTATTAGATTTCAAACCCTTTGTGTAACGATGCTAAATGGCTATACCTGTCCCAGTATCCAAGCTTTGAATTGGGGTTTTTCATTATAATTAATTTTATTTACAAAAAACCCAAGATGCTCTGTTGCAATGATTCCTAACAGTACAGTTTACAATATTTTTTTTTCTGTGTTTTGGCTTGTTACTGTAAAATACTGTGACAGATGGAGCATCATCTGTCAACAGTTCCTATCTGACACGAAGTAGAAATTATTGCTATGATGAAATTATTGATCCTGTATCTTTACATTCAGGAGCAAAGATGATCTTATACTAGACTGAATAAATCAAAAGCAGTCTAGTTTAAAATCCAAAAAGGATTTTACTTTAGGAAGACCCTTAGTGACTGGAGGTGGAAGAGTTTAGTCTTGGCAGACACAGCCACATAAAAGCTAATTTCTTTTAGCTGTCTTATTGCTTTCTATGATATGTCAACACTAGTATGGATGTATCCATGAATCTTCAGTGTGTGTTTTTCAGGCAGATAAGAACTAGGGAAGATTTAGGATTTTTTTGTGTGTGTCTGTTCAGATCATTCTTTTTGCTAGGAACCAGCACATTTCTCCGTGTAAGATCTCTGAGTGAGGGAAGAGCCTGACTAGCTAGGCTTGCAGTCAGAAGAATCATGAAAGACAAAAGCATCATGAAAAACAATTAACAAAAAAGATTTGGTTTTCCAAAAGCTGGCTCACACAGATTGGATGTGGCACTAATGTGGTCTAATGTGACAGCTATTATAGTGCTAATGCCCTCTTATTAGTGCTCAAACCCAGGATGCCTCCTCATTTTAATGACCAGTGGCTTTTATCACTGATTTCCTACATCATTTGCTAATAATCTTGCTGTGAGTAAATGGAGTAGCAAGAAAGGGCTGAGCTGAAATGATAAGAAGGAAGGAAATGTGAGGATGTGGCTCTTACCAGTGATGGTCCTTGTGCCTACATGTACCTTCTTAGACTGACCCTACTAGTGGAGAGGAGAGCTTGTCTGAGCACAGGCAAATGCAGCCAATGTCAGACAGTCAGTACAAGTGTCTTGTTTGCAGCATCCTGAAAGTGTTAGAAAGGTGAGCGGGCAGTCTCAGGCTGTTCTTCATTAATTTTTGCTCCATTTGTGTGATATTTTAGGGTTTGTACAAGTTACAGCTGAATGAGCCCATTCCTTAAAGCTACCCTGCCTAGTACACGTAAGATGACCATTCTTTTTCCTTCAGCAAATAGTGATGGGTTTTAGCTCTTTATGTGATTATCACCAAAGAAAACATGCTGCCTGAACATCTTCAGCCTTGAGCTAGAGCACCTGTAAACCTTGATCTGAATCTTGACAGCATGGTTTTCTTAGCACATTCCTTATCATGCTTTTTGCTGGGTCAGAAATAAAAAGAAAGGATTATTTTGTCTCTGCTTCCTATTTAAACTAGAAGGACAAAGGCTTTTTACTGAAAAAAAAAAAAAAGGCCCACCCAAAAAAGAAGTCCAGCCACATTTGTGGACAGTGATTTGGATTAGTTGTTACTTTTTTCCCAAACCTGCCTGTCCATCTCCAACAGTGACAGGGAAATACTGTTCATTAGGTGATTAAAAAAAGTTTAGAGTGGCTCGGAATTGCACTGAGGTGGATTTTCCTGCCCGAGCGTCTATTAGTAAATG
>JAVHNF010061935.1:0-10770 GCA_034783455.1 Micropsitta finschii
TGCAACCATCAAATTGATGTCTCTCCAATTTAGAGACAAGGATGAAAAAATTTGAAAAATTTGAACTCAAAACAATTTAACATTCTAAAAATTCTGTTATGCTCTTGTTCTGATGCAGTTGGTGCTGGAAAATGCTTTTTCTATTATTATTATTATTCCTTCCTTATTCTGTTTCATTATAAATTTTTCCAATAATCTTTTATTCAAAATTAGATAGATGATACTTGAGGCAAAAAAGCAACTTGTGTGTTCATCAAGTTATTTCCTATGTGCATCCTTTCAGGCTATGATTTCAGTTACCAGTTTTCTACATGTGATATTGCTCAAAAAGATCCATGTAAGATGGAGAGATAAGATAGCATTAATGCTTAATTAGACAAGGCACATAATAAGTATGTTCTACTGACCATATGCTTTAAATAACTATGTTTATGTAAGAGAACATCTAACACAAAATGCACTATCTTTTTAGCAAATCTGAATTAGCAAAGAAAGCATACACTAGTTTTGCACTGGTGACCGCAACATTCTTTATAGTTAGTACCCCTAAATTTTGTTCATTGTCTGTTTGAACCACATTCTCAAACATCTTTTGCCTTTTTATTAGGAAGAGCAGAGGTCATCTTGATTGGGTAGTGCAGAACAAACTAGAGCCTTAATTTGTCCAACTTTGCCTGAAACTAATTTTATGAACTTCTTATGAAAACTGAATCCTTAATGTTTTATCAGCTGTTGCGAGTGGAAGAAAATAAGAAGTTTCCTGAAGGTTAACAAGTTAAATCTCCTTGTCTTAAGGGAGTGCATGGTAGCTCAAATGTTATAGTATAATAATGATCTTGATGAAGTCTCAAAAATACAATGAAGAAACAAATCCCATAAATCTGGATATATGTGGGTGCTTGCTGTGATTTGTAGCCCTGCATGCCCCTGTGAGTGTGTCTGGCATTGCATTTCTGTGAAAATGAAAGAGTGGATGAAAAACAGTCAAAGGTGAAGGCACATGAGCGAACTTCTTTTTTTTTTAACACTGGAAGAGGATTAGAACCTGCTTGACATGTAGAAATGGAATCAAAAGTTTTAGATCACTGACAACGTCCATGGCAGAAATTAAATACTGGTTCTACTTGGACCTGTAGGAGATCTCATGCATACTACATGCATACCTACATATCCAGAGATTTTTACCTTCTTATTCAATCACAGTCATAGAATGATCTGCCTTACTGCCTTATCTGCCACAAGTGGAGAAATACTATTAGCCATACCACTGGCCTTTTTAAATGTGTGTAAAGAACTTATCTAGTTATACATTGATTTATCAATAAGAAATTATTACAGAAAAATCTACTTAATGCATGTAGATTGCACTATGAGAAGTCATTATCATTGGGAATTTCTATTAGTAGAATTGAGCATTTTATAAATACAGCTAAGAGCAAGCCCGATTCATCATCACTGCAGAAACCCACTTGGAATAAGAATCACTTATTGTTTTCTGCATATGATTTGTCCTTGAAAAACTTGATCATCAGTTCAATTATAACCTGCTGCTCACAATCATCATTAGGACAAATAAAATCATGGCAAAATACATCCTAATACAAGAAAAAAGCATTTTTCCTGTAAGGATGGCTGAGCACTGGAAAAACTTCTCCAGGGACCTCCAGTATCCATCTCTGGAGATACTTGGCACAGTCTTTGATGATGTGCTGTAGCTCACTCTGCTTGAACAGGGGTTTGGACAAGAAGAACTCAAGAGGTCCCTTCCAACCTCAACCATGCTGTGATTAGTAACAAATCATGTCCTTTTCATTGTTAGTTACACAGATGAAAAGGAGTTCAGCAAAATAAATCAGTGGCTGTGAACTCTAACAACTACCAGACTTACATCCTAGCATTATTCATTCAGGGGAAGGGCAGTATATTGGCAAGGATCCCTTAATTTTCACTTGGACACTTGAAACAGATGAGCAAGTACAAACATTTCAGGAAGGATTCCTGTTCCCTGAGCACAACCAGACTAAAGGTTAAGGACCTTGTCTAAGCAGGTTGTTGAGACTTTAAAATCAGTGGAGAATTCCTGCTAAAGGGGAATTAATACCAATATAAATGGTGAGGGAAATGGAGATAGGATAAATAAGCCTCCAGAGGTGTGGATCTCTGCTCACTGTGAAAACAGAAAAGACCAGCTTAAACAACATAACCTTAAAATTTCAGTGCTTTTAGACATGGTATGTCTATACTCTCTTACAACTCACACCTCCAAAATTCCTGGGCTTTGCTGTTGTTTCATTGTTGTTTGGTTTTGGTTTTTACTGCCTTTTAACTGTTAAAAAAAAAACAAAACCCCAAACCCAAGAACAGAACAGCCCTATTCATATTCAGGATCTGTATAAATACCATTATTTTATAAAAACCCTATGAGACTATTTTCTCCTTTATGACTTCTATTTTCTCCTAATTAGTTTCTATAACATGTTTTTATAGTCTACTATTTTCAAAGTGCCAAATGTCTGGGACTGAACACTTTGAGTACACAAATAACTGTGGGACAATATTTTATAATCCCTCCAAAACTGCTAGCAGAGAGTGTGTTGGTGTTTAAGATTAGGGTATTTTTAGTCAAATAAATCTTGTAAACAAAGAAAGAAAGAAAGTGGTGCCGAAATATTTAATGCCTTCAGTTTATGTTCATCTAAGCATTAATGTGAAAAAGCAGAATGAAATTGCCAAAGTCTTAAATCTTTCAAGTGTATCAAAAGGTTAGATTTTGTTCATATTACTTAAATATTGGTTTTTAACCCTTAAATTTGACTGACATGCTTTCTAATCAGAAAGTATTGGAATAGCAAGCGAAACTTCTGTAAGAAGGTTTTCAGTTTGTTTTTATTCTTGGTACAAATATGTATTTTAGGGTTTTAAATAACAAATGATGGTTTCAATGGAATTTTCCCTGAAATACTAAGTTTCCGTAATCCCACCATCAGCAACCTTATCATAATTGCCAACAAAGCTGAAATAGTCATTATTTACATAGCTTTAGGACTCACTGGAACTTTATGGGTCCTCTGGCAAGTGCTGTGATGAGTTAACTGATGATTTGCAAGGAAATGATTCATGTTAAGCTTTCATTTCACTTATAACAATATCATAAAAGATTACATTAGTATTGCTTCTAAACAATGGATAAATGCCATGCCTAGCACTGTGTGCAAGCCTATCCAAAGTCATTTACAGGTGTGAATTGCTATTTGCTTGGATAAGCCTCCCACTGTGCAGCCCTTTTCCTGCTTCTAAATGAGCCAATCTCATTTTAATGTAGGATTTTACATATGCTGATTCTTCATACGCTTGTTTATTTTTAAAGTAGTTGAGGCAATAGTAAATTTCTTCAAAAAGCCAGTATTTCTGCAAGCTTGTGATTACTCCTCACTACTCCAACCTATTCTGTGTTTCTCTTTTCAGCAAATTCTGATTCAATTAAAATGAACTACTGTAGTAACTTGTAGGCATCAATCTTACTCCTTAAGTGTAAGACCAAAGCCTGTTTTGTGTCTTAGGGAATCATATATCTGCTGCACTGGGTTCTTTATTCAGAATTACGTAAGAAAAGTACAGAGAGTATAGATAAGCCTATGGACTTCTCTATCTAAAAGCTCCACCAGCTCTGAATTCTTTTTTCTTTAATTTTGGTGTCAGAATTCTCATGCATCTTTGCAAATTTCAGTTATGTTAATCCATAAAGACATAAAAGAAGCTCTGAGCTGTATAAAGTTTGGGGGTTTAGAAAGTCAAATAAAAAATTACAAAATTTTTGCAGATTTAGCATGAATTGCTATTCTGTATCAACAGACTGTACCTGAATTCCATCCAAGGATTTCTTTATACAAATATCTGGTTAAAATTTGTCTATATTTTATTTTAAATATTTGTGTTCTAAATTTAGCTGGGGAATGACAGGTCCAGATTTAGAAAGTAGATAAACCAGCAATTTTTTTCCCATGTCTCTCTTTCACATAACTGCTATGCTACAGAGTTGTTTAAAATGGTTTTATGTTTTATATTGCATATTTCATCAGAAAAAATCAAACATTATCCTAGTTGATTCTGTTTATTCAGTTAATACAGTGAAGATGGCAGTTAAGTCCGGTTGCTATAAAAATTATTGTGTTACAATATTTAATGTCTTTATCAATACATATCCCTAACAATATATGTTTGAGCACTTCTAGAGGTTATATTTCATGTGTTTGCAGCCAGAGAAACAGTTAGATAGTCTGATCTCTTGGATAGCATCAAAAATTTCAATCACAGAGCTGAAAAGTTGGCCTGACAAGGAAAAGATATGTGCAGCCTTCAAACTTCTTGTAATGAGGCCTTGGGACAAGCATCCTTGGACTTGTTGGCTCTGCTTCATTGTGCTGATGGCTTTTTCTGACACCTTAAAAAATCCAGTTTGAAACTTGCAAGTAAGTACATCAATCAGTGTATAGTGATCAGAGATAAGTGATATTGTTTGGGTTTTTTTACCCCTCCAAGTTATTCCAAGACCAGTAATTTAATGTTTAATGAAAGCCTGATGTTTCCACTGATATGTGAACAGATCCCAGGGCGTTGGCTTTTCATTGGTACCTCTGGCATCCATGAAATATTGTCTTGTTTATAAAATGCATATGGACTTTCTGTAGTCTAGTATAGTTAAAAGGCTTATTTCTTTCTCCTTTTTCAAACAAGAACCTAAACCACAGAAGAATTAAATTGTTCAGTCATTTTCTGTGAGATGAAAATTTTTAAAGTAAATTAAATGCTTTGTCCTTTTCATATATTAAATATTTTATTTTAGATATTATTTACTGAACTACAAGAAACTACAGGCGTTTTATACAGAGAAAGAGCAATTCTGAGCTACTACTACCTTCAGGTTTCCCTTTCTGGGAAAATGTATTTATGATACACTATCTTCTTTCCTTTTTAATGGAGTACAGAATGTCAGTGGTCATCACAGAGTTTAGGCATAAATTTACTAGAAGACTGTAATCTGTACAAAGCACTCAAAGCTGCTTGTCAAGAGTGTTAAAATTATGACCTAAATGAGTCCAAAGATATTCAGTTAGGGTGTTGAATTGCTCTTAAAAGAGAAAAATCTGCCTGCCTAGAAAGAAACTTTTGTCTTGTTTAGTCATATTGGTGTGTAATCGTATTGTTGGAGTGGTTAAATATTTGATAATATTAAATCTAATTAAAAAATGTATACAGTATCTGTTTCCCCATCTCTTCCAGCTCTGATTTCAGTTTTGTAACTAGCATTATTCTTTAGTTTATTCCTAACTACATCTCACAGAAATTCATTATTACTTGCCTGAATTTTGCAGGGAATTATTTCTTACATTGTGTTTCAACTTAGAAGATTAACATAGTGTCTCAACAACTGCACACTTGCACTGGTAGAGTTGCATGATGAAGAGGAAAGTACTACTTGTTAATTTGCACGACTGAGATCTGTAGCAATCCAACAGTTTTGGAAAACGGAATGCTGAGAAAATTGGGGCTTCTCAGCCTAGAGAAGAGAAGCTGCATGGAGACCTCAGAGCAGCCTTCCTATATCTGAAGGCTACAAGGATGCCAGAGAAGGACTTCATCAGGGACTGATGAAGACTGATAGGACAGAGGCAATGGGTTTAAGCTTAAACAGGAAGAGTTCAGGTTAGGTATAAGGAAAAAGTTCTTTACTGTGAGGGTGGTGAGGCACTGAAAGAGGCTGCCCAAAGAAGTGGTAAATGTTTCTGGCAGTGTTCAAGGCCAGGTTAGACAGAGCCTTGAGTGACATGATCTAGTGTGAGCCTAGTAGGAGGGTTGGAACTAGATAGTTTGGGTTGGAACCCAAACCATTTTAAGATTCTATGATTCTATAATGCAACAATTCTATCTGCAGAAGCTGCTAAAAACTCTACAGCTATTGTGTGGGAATACCTAAACTGTTAGTCATATCCCCTGCCTGTCCCTCCTGTTTGGTCACATCCCTGCTCTCTACTGCTGTCCAGTAGAAGTGAGCCATGCTGTGCGGCTGGCTTCTTCCCAGAGGACTGTAGACAGAGATGGATATTCTTCATCCGTTCTCTCCTGCTGACAGTGATTCTACACCTTTCTCTTCTATTTTATGTGACTCTAGCCTGTCTGCTTAAGTTTCCCCTCATTAGAATAAAAGATACTCATTAATTTAAAGTAGCAAATCTTAATCAATCTATTACATTCTTGTTCCCTGCATTCTTCAAGCTATCAACCAGTGCTGGAGGCAGAAACTGAAGGGATACTCATCTGACTTCAGGATTTTGGGTATTTTAGGCTTCAGTGGTTTTTAATATGGCTATCTGGTATCATAGAATCATAGAGTGGTTTGGGTTGCTAGCAACCCTAAATCTCATCTAGTTCCAACCCCCTAGCGTGGTCAGGGACACCTTCCACTAGACCAGGTTGCTCCAAGCCCCATCCAGTCTGGCCTTGAACACTGCCAGGGATGATGCAGCCACAGCTTCTCTGGGCAGTCTGTGCCAGTGCCTCAGCACCCTTATTTATTCCTAGTATCTAACTTAAATCCCCCCTCTGTCAGTTTAAATCCATTTCCCCTTGTCCTGTCACCACATGCCCTTGTAAAAAGCCTCTTTCCAGATTTCTTGTAGCCCTTTTAGGCACTAGGAACTGCTCTAAGGTCTCCCTGGAGCCTTCTCCTCTTCAGGCTGAACAAGTCCAACTGTCTCAGCCTGTCTCCATAGTGGAAGTGGTTGAATGAAGATGTGATGCTGCAGATGAATGACAGGCAGTAGCTGAAGGCAGGCTATTAAAGGGCTAGGTTTAAAAAAAAAGGTGCCATGTTCTGGGGAGGTTCTGCTGAGTTGGGATCAAGTTAATGAAATGCTGCTTCAGCAATGGCTGAACCTCGCACTTTGGCAGCCTAAATGCTTTCTGTAGTGCAGAAGATGGCAACAGTGGTAACAGAAGTCTCCTTATTCCAAGCAGAATAAGGGTCATATCTATGTTTGACTGAAAGAAGTGAGAACACTGGAAAGAGCATAGCCTGGACTCTGCCTCCAGGAGTTGTCTCATTTGAGGCTTTCTAAAACGCTCTCTTGGTCCAGAGATTTTTCCAGATATGCAGAGCAGGTTCAGTGCACAGTGCTGGTGCTTTCTCATTTCCACCAGGAAAAAGATACCCCCCAAACATTTTACATTATTTTTTAGAGTTGCTTCTCCCATAGGGAAGATTTTTGTACTGGTAATAGGGAGGTTATGTGAGTGGCAGTGGCAAAGGACTTTCTGAAACTAAGGTGAGTTGTCATAATTGAACACATTGTATCAGCTGACCTTGTAGCTGTCCATCCCCTGCTCCTATCTGTGATAAATACAAGGTAATAATACTTAACTTTAGTGTTCAGTGACACTTTATGCTGTTACAGACAGTGACCTTGAGCCTTAATCTCTGTCCATCAGATTTGTTCTTTATTAAGAACTTTTTCTCTACTGCTTGTTTGCATTGCAATCATCAGCTTGTCTGGTCCCCATAGTGTGCACTTTGATGCAGATCCAGGCTTGGTTTGTGTTAAATGCCTTTCTTCATTCCCCAAAGGGTATTCTGCAGCTAAATAAAACCAGTGTTCAGGAAACTTGTCCTCATATTGAAACCAGTGGGTATTATTTTTAAACCCCTGGGCTAAAGATATCCCCGAAGTATTTTATGACATGCACCCCAGGAGAAGGTTTCTCTTCCAATACCAGCACAAAGATGGACAAAATGTATTTTCTGTTTTAAAAAGCTTTTAAGCTTTTGTCCTCAAGACTTAATCTTTGCCCAGAGAGTGCCAGATTAACAAGCAAGAACAGAGCAAAATATCTCCTTAGTGTTTCACAGCATGGGGTCTAGAAGAGAAACCTTGGGGTCACTGTTGAAGACTGTCCTTACCCAGGTTCAAGCCTGTCACTTGACTGATTTTAAAGCTGTCTTTGATTGGCTGCTTCTTCTCTCCCAGCTCTACATGTGGCTTCCCAGCCCTGGCATCGATTCCTGCTCTTCACACTACTCGACGGGGGCCAGAAGTCCTTTCTGCAGCCAGAAGTGCTCAGACTGATGACGTTGGTGAGCAGGAGGGGCAGGCAGTTCTCCATTTTCCCCACGATGTTGGTACAGTGCATGTGGATCAGTTACTGGAACTCACCCCCTATGCACACACAAGTCTCAGATACTGCTGGGGCTTTGTCTGGGGCTGTATTTGTGCCCCGTAATAATGGTACTTTGAAGTGAGCTTCCACACCGTGCAGAAATTGACTGCTGTCAGCCAGCAGGTCCTGTTCTTCTGGTGTTTGTAACACTTACTTATAATGCCTAGGACCCCCGGGGAGGAGAGGGGAAACCTGCAGAAAGCATGCAACTGCTGTGACCAGTCAGGGAGCGTGCTGCAGCTCTCTGGAGAGCAGATTTTGCCAGCCTCACAGCTTGTCTCCCCATCTTTGGCCTCACAGATCTGACTTCTTAGGGCAGAGAGTTACCACAGTCTACTACCCTGTTGTACGTGGGCCCTGCAAGCAAGAGAGGGAATGTGGTCCTGCGCAGCAGAAATACTGCCCTTATGGCAGTGGATGAGAGGAATTGGTTATTAATGTGAACCTTCCACCTCCAAATACAAGATGGGTCTGTGAATATTTGCTATTCTTATTTCACTTTTAAAAGGTTAATTTCAGTTCCTTACTGACCTAAACTAAAATATAAATGTGGTAATAAATCAGAGCACCATCAACACAGGTATTTGCACTGCTTCTAGGAGAAGTGGTGTAAAAATCAGGCCAGGGGTTAAGGTACTGCAGCGTCTCATTAAATAGAATAGACTCAGGTCTTTCCAAGGACCTGAGACACTGTTGGAGTCTGTAGATCTTTCACTATTTAATGCCTCTATTTTTCTCATTTGTTCAAGTTTCTGAGATACAAAAGCAGCAATGTTATTTCTCAAAAAGAAATTAGCCAGACTCTCCAGGAGGCAGCAGAAGCCAACTTGGCAGAGCTCTCTGAGGCCACGTCTCGTGCTCTTCGCCTCTTCCTTTGTCAGGTAAGAGAGCAATGACTACCTAGGAAAATGAAAAGGAATGCCTAGGGGCTTGCTTTAGCCTTTGACGTGGAGCCATAAACTTCCTTTTGAGGAGGTTATAGTAAGATGAAGAGGAGTCCTGCAGCTGCTAGCTTGGCCTACAGCCTTGAGGAGTGTCCAGAGGAGCTGGAAAGCGAGTGATGCCAGCAGCTGCCTAAACTGTGTCATCAGATCGCGTGGCCCCTTAATTCTCCCCTGAATCAAAGTTTGAAGGTCTCATTGCTGTCTGTGGAGATGAGGGTGGGAGGGAGGGATGAAGGAACAAGCCCAACGGTCTGTTGTTGGTCTGGAAATCACTTTTCTTCTGACTGCTCAGATTCAGAGCAGTCAGTTCCAGGTGGAGCCAGCACAGGCAGGGACCATTCAGACCCTGCTGGAGCGTCTTCTGGGACAGAGGACCACATCTCTGAAACACCAGGACATTGTGTATCCTTTGCTGGGCAAGATGCCCGTGTTAGGTGATGGGAGAGTGCTAGGTGAGACAGAGGGAAGAGATATTGGATCTGCTGCTCTTTCGCTTGTTCCAGCTGAAGGCAAACAGAATTGGAAAAACTCAGAGTGGCTGTTACACTTGGCTAGCTTTAGGATGAAAGAATTCATCATCCCCAAATTTGAGAGGACATTTGGGAAATAAGGAGACACTTGGGATGAAAAATGGGTCTCTGTGCTGGGATTGCATTCACCTACATGGCAGAGTGGCCTGATGAAAGGGGAGCAGGCTGGGGAGCCTGGGACTTCAAAGCAGTAACAATCTGATATTGATTTCCCTGGGGATGAACAATTGATTAACCCTGTCTGCGTGTTACCTGGTGCCAGTATGCCCGTGGAGGCATGGAAACCCAAAGATGATTTGAGCACTTGCAAAGGACAAGCATTCAGAAACCACTGAGTTACCGAATTGTGTTCTGCTTGGCCTTGGAGTCCCCTGCTGAGAACTGAATCCTCCTCTTCTCCAGGGATGTAAGCAGGGGCTGCCCCCAGATTACTTGTGGAGAAAGACAGAGCCTGAGGCAGTATCAGTTTAGTTCTCAAACTGCTTTTGCCTTCCTCTTTTCATCACGCCTCATTGCCTCAGACAGATGGCAGTGATGGAGGTGGCCGCAGCAGGGATTTCCTGTTGGGGTGGGGACCTCCTCTTCTGTGGGACACCTTCATCAACCATGTGCAGGGGATGTGGTGGGTGAGAGGTGTTTGTCATCTGTGAGGAGCGGCTTGTCCTTGTGCTTACCCCCAGTGTGATGCTACCCCTCTGTGGTGGGATGCTTGGAGCACAGGTTGTCCAGGTGGAGACCATCCAGCCCCGTGAGGTTCCTCTCCACTGCATCTGCTTGTCTGCATGGGGGTGAGGGAAGGTGAACGGGAGGTCACGTTGCATTGCTCAAGTTGTTTCCTGTTTCTGGCTTTTCTTATGAAGAAGCCTTCAAATCTCATTTGTTCTGGAAGTCAAAATCATCTGGTCAAAAATAAGCTTTGACATCAGTTTTGTAACAAAGGAACTTCCTTCAGGTTCACCAAAACACTGGTGTTTCTCCTATATGTTGGCAATGGGGTGGGTGTTCCATGGCTTGGGGGAGGTTTGGTTTAGTAATGAAACCCTTCTGTCAGCACTATGTCAAACGTGGGGATTCCCATGGCATGG
>JAVHNF010061939.1:0-16360 GCA_034783455.1 Micropsitta finschii
GAGGTCTTGTAAGGTAAATGTGTAATGTGAAAAAGGAAGTTTAGTGCTACGTGGGGCTACTTACTCTAAGGCTTTCTTTTAAAGTGTTTCAGCAAATGGTTTCTGTAAGTAACTGATTTTTCCAAATACATTTGCAATATTTAATTGTACCAGTTCCTCTCTTTGATAGCCACTTTTTCATAATACAGGTATTTTCTGGGACTAGAATTGGTGGCTCTTGTGACAGTGGCATATTCAGAAGGAAGCAAGGCAGATCTGCCACAGCAGTGCTCAGTCTCACCATGGATCTCAGCACCTCTGCAGTACCTGGTGCCTTCCAGCCAGCAAAGTGACTAATAGTGAACAGTGCTGGACAGCTGAAACAAACCAGGGCTGATGTACAAGACTGTGAAACTCCTTCTCTAGAGCTACTGGCACCTACAGAAGACAAACTGTTAATATCTGCTAATTGCACAAAAAGGGGATCAGTTGTGCATCTTTGTATTGAGCAGGAAACCTTTTAGATAGTGCAAGAGGCAGCAAATCCAAATACCAACAGTACCGGTGCAGTGAGGTGGCAAAAGCCTTCAACATCCCATGCAAGGAATCTCCCTTCCCACTGAAACATTTGTGGAAAAGAAATTGGTAGTACAGGAATGGAGTAGAGAGTCAGAAAAGGTTTACAAAATGTTGGGACATTTCATATTTATATATGAATATATATATTGAATATATATGAATATATATATATATTATCATGTGCAGCTCATAGGCAAAGTGTCAGACCAATGCAAATTAACACTGCTGAGTCATGGCCAGAGTGAGGGGAAAAAAGTTAATTTAAAATGTGGCCTGAAAACTAATACGAGGGAAAGAAGAAACCATCCTGCAGCTTTTGAATTCATATGGAATGTGCACAGTTAGGGTACAGTACAGCAAGATATGATAAACACTTAAACGATTTAAATTAAACACTTCAAAAACCAGAATTACTGTAAATAGGGAAAGAACAGAAAAACTATTTTTCACCTCAGCATCTTTCAAGAGCTTAAAAAACCCCTTCCCCAACTTAATATCAGAGGTGCAGCAGAATAGCTGGGTAAAAGCAGTCTGAATAGTAGCGAAACCAGCAGCATTGGGATTATTTTGTATAAAAGAAGAACATATCAAGGAACAGGACATGACTATTGAAGTCATTCTGTGTTAATTTCTCTAAATACTTCAGGGTTTATTCTGCAGAGGTTCAGGTTTAAGACTGTAAAACCACACATAGAATGCATGTCTGCAGCAGGGTTTATCATAACCCCGGTTTTCCCAGCGTTGAGGATGCAGAAGGTGCTGGAGAGTGTTTGCAGCCCTGTGGGCAATGGGGAGAAATGCTGCTTTGTTAGTCCAGAATAACAATTTTTAGCTTTCTATGAAATTCCCCCTGCCCATCTCTCTGGGGGCAGCATGGCCTCTTTTCTGGAAGAGGAGGACAAGGCTGGCTCAGAGGAGTGTGGTGGTAGGGGGATGGATTTGGAGCGAGGGTTACCATTGTCCTGTGCAGCTCTGTCCCGCACCCATGGTCATCAATGCCTGTGTCCCACTGGTGCTACGCCTGCTCTCGGGAGGAGTGCAAAGTCCTCATCGTCACTCTGGCGTCACTCGGGCATTTATCTTCAAAGGCTTTGGTTGTTACAGAACAAAAATGGGGCAGAGGGAGGGAGGTGGGAATGAGGACTTTGGGCTGAGACTGTGGCCACACCACCAGGACTACAACCCACAGCCTGTTAAGGCCAGCATTGAACTTGTGTTCAGAGATGCTTTGCCAGCTCCCTTGAACTTGTATGAGGGCTCTTGGTTGTCAGTCCCTGGCACAGCTTTTTGCTTAAACTCCTGTCCCAGTTGTTCTGGTTGCTGGGGTTTAGAAATCTGTTTGAACATTTGTTGTTACTGATTGCATCCTTCCACTTGCGCATTTTCCTACCTTTACCTCTTAGTTTCAGTGAGGCCATCTGAGGCGAAGGCTGGCAGGGAAGCATTCCCAGCAGGAGGCTGGGCAAGGGCTCTGACTCCTAAGTGGGCATTAGGAAACCCTAAGCATTCAAACGAAGGACAGGAGTAACAGCTGTAGTAAAGTTTATATTCTACCGATCATGGGACTTTCGGTTGTTTCCTGTCTGTTTTTCAGTAACATTTCTGGTGATTATAAAATGAGCGGTATTTATCTGACCCAGGAGTCAGAGACATTACCTCATTGTCACGGGGTCAGCGGCAATTAGACTGCAAAGACCAGCCAAGCAGTGCCGCTGGGTACAATAGTCTGTGGCAGGCTTAACCTTTACGGTCACTGCTGCTGTGGAGGGACGGCCCTACAGTGCCTTGCAGCCTGCAAGGCCAGGCCTTACGTTCTCATAGCAAGAGCAGAGCAGAAAAGGCCTTTCCCTTCATAACCCACCCCAGAAGGCTTATGCATAATTATCAATATGTATCTTAAAGACTGATATATTCAGGATTAATGTGTTGTTAATGGTTTGTATCAGTTCTGTCTTGATTTTGAGTTAAAAATTAAGTTAATCTCCCCTCCCCAAAAAGGTGTAGTAATGATTGTAATGCAAGTACAATAGTTTATAGACATCAGTCATCCCATAGTTACAGTAAACATGGATGTACAAAGGTTAAGAGCCAGGCCAGCAGCTATGTACAGCGTAACCAACTCATCAGGGAGAGGCAGCTCTCTCAGAGGTTAAATTCAAACCTGCTACTGGAGAAGGTGACTGCAACAGCTCATGTACTGGGGTAGCAATGAAGGGGCCATACCTGCTCCTGCCTTCAGCGCAGATTAGCAGTGGAGCTGTGCCCTTGAGGGCATTTCAGACTGAAACCAGGTGCTTTTCTTTTCTGGAGGTGGCAACTTTGTATTTCTCATCTGTTAATACATGGTTATTCATCATGCATACTTCCTACTTGTATATGATAGACTTGAATCACAGGTCCTGTGCAAGCCAAAACGTGGTAACTCTAAATTTAAGAGCAATTCACTTTCAGATAGCGTGTTTAATAGTCACCCCAAACGAGACGGCTGAGCCACCAGATGAAGGACGTTGGTTGCCAGCTTCCCACTGTTATTCATTATTGACTGAAAGGGTTTGTCAGGCTGGGTGGGCAGGATGCTGCGGGAATGCATGCAACAGGAGGACTGCCTCATCCTGGCTGGCTGCCAGAAGGGCTTTCCTCCTCCATGTTGTCACTGGTCCCTCTGATTCATGCTGTCTGCCCAGCTTGCTCTTGCATGATTTCATGCACCACCTCTGGCTTTTTGGTTCAGGGAATTTTAATGTTCTACCTGTGTAATTTTCCACTATATAAAATCTGTGTTTTGGCATAGGCTGATATAACCCCACTCTCCCAAAGAATCTGGAAGAGAAGTTAGGGGGCTAGCACTGTAGGTATTTTACAAGCATGTAACCTTCCCTTTTGCTTTACAATTCTGATTGCTTGAAATTAGGGTGAGGATGTGGGTGAGGAGCAAGACTTTTCCCTACTGTCCTGTCAGTGTGAGTGCTAGACCCATGGAAAGCCTAGGAACTAGGCTCAACAAAGGTCTGAAAAACAAAAATACGAGCATTTCATTTCTCACCTTGTAGGCACCAACTCAAGCCCCAAGTCTGGGGTCTCGGTTCCTAAGCAGTCAATATGTGAGAGACAGGAGAGCCTCCTGCAGTAGCTGGCAGAGGTGTATCCTCTGGTCACCGCGTGACATGGTCCAGGGCTGCTTTTCCCACAGTGATTCATGACTGGGAGCCCTGCCCAGGGCGAGGTGGGAAATAAACCACAGTACATGCTGGGCAGCAGCATGGAAGAGCCACACAAAGCACTCCCAGTGGGAGTGGGAGAGCACTCCCAAAGTGGGAACCGGGAGGAATGCCCTTTCATGCCTGGGGAAGATATTAATCTAGTCCTTCCAGGTAAAGCTCTAACTGGGAAGCTACCCCTGAGATAGGAGCTCCTTCATTCCTCCTTGTATGTGTACTCCTTTGAGCCCTGTAACACCTCACTGCTACCCAGGTGAGAAGAGCAGGTAGCACAGTGCCCTGGGGTGCTGTCTGTGCCTGATCCAGGCAACAGGGAAATATTTTGATTCAATATTCACTAAAACAGTAACTGCACAGAGGTCTGCTTCCTGGAGTGCTACCAGTGCTACCACCAGTCTCCTCAGTCCAATAAATGCTACCAGATGCAAAGCAGAACAGTTCCAGGAGAAGATGGCGGCATCCTCCCTGCTCTGGCTGCAGAAATGGTTATTTGGAAGGTAAGCAGCAGCCAAAGTATTTCTCATGTTAATGATTCAGGCCCAAGCTCCCTGCAGCGCTGGGACCCTCCATGTTTTAAATGTGTCTGGCCCTGCCCAGGCTCTTAAAATGTGCACTTGATCAGATCACACATGTGGTGTGTTGATGACTTGGACACAGGCAAGGCATCAAACCTGGGTTGTCCCAAGGATAGCAATGAATAGGTATTTAGGAGCTGGGCAGGGAAGGCATACTGACAAGTTTTAGTAGCACTTTCTCAGCTGGTCGCTGGCAGAGAAGGCTCTAAACGTGAGCACATGGTCTGAGTCAGCATGAACTCTCTGACATGAAACCCCATTCAGCCTGGTCCTAACATGCATTAGCTCAAACTCCCCAAGCAGGTCAGTATATCCTGTAATACTTGTCCTTGGTTCATGCCTGCAGCACCCAGGAGCTCATCCTGTTCCTGCTGGGTTTGAACCTTCGGGCTGGAGCACACCAACCCTTTCCTGACAAACCTGAGAGCTGCCCAAACGCAGCAGTGCCTGCCATTTGTTCTTCAGAGAGAGCTGGTAGGGTACAACAAGGAGAAAGTCCCCATGGTCATTTCTCACCGGTAAGGTTGAGGTCTGGTGTTTAGTTGTTAGAACTTGCCCTTAGAAATGGACTGTTCTGCTTGAGGTGGTGTAAGCCAGGTCCCCGTCCTTCAGGCCCTCCATCCCGGGTATCCTCTGCACTGCTGCTGGTGCTGTTGGCTCTGTGCAGAAAATCTTCACAGGGCCACAAAGAAACTTAGGAACGGCCATGACAGCACTGACATCAAAGGCGCTGCAAGGAACCTGCCTTTCCATCTCTCTTCCCAACATTTACATAGAGCAGGCTTTGGCAGCCACTGTTCCCTTCTATTCCTTCCACTTCCTGATTTTAGGGAAAAAAAAGAGCAAGCTCTCATTGCCAACCACAAACGCACACCTTCAGGTGAAAGACTCCTTGACATAGCAGAACAGGATGTCTGGAAGCACATTCAGGATGAGCCCATCAGCAGCATTTCCCTGCGGATGACTCTTCCTGCCTGTCTAGCCCTGCTTTTTTGAGGTTTTCCATAGCTCTTGTCTTGGCTTCCTCCAGTCACAAAGCAGCCGTAGGTTTGGGGGTGTCTTCAGGGTGAGTCTGGATTTCCAAGGATCTGCATTTTGGGTTTAGATAGCTTAATCCTCTTGTCAGTTCTAGATCTAAGCAGACACAATCCACGTTGGTCTTTGCAGAAATCTCCTAGCCATTGAGCTGACTTTTCATCCTTGAATGAGATCCGATGGCTGCAGAAATCCAGACTAAAGGAAAAAGCACATTTACAGTAAAGGCAGTCATTGGGACACATTGCAAAGGTCTATACCAGATTTACCATCCGGGGAAGATGATGTTCCTGAAAATGTGGGGCAGATTAGCCACTAGTAACAGGGTTGAACACAGGAATTGTTGGTTGGGAGATCCTCTGATTTGGATCTTGCAGGTAGTCATGCTGCCGCATTATAATGGTTCACTGGTTTATGAATAATGAATCATCCTGTGATTAAATTGATGTGAAAACTCCCATAGTGTGTAGAGGCAAACTACAATTTTTAGCTACTTTCAGGTATGCTAACACTGAAGGGATATAATTTTCTTTCTGTAATTTAATCATACACGATGTTTGCTCCCATCATTCATAAGTAAAAGTTTCTTACAGACTTAACAGATTGTGTTTCCATCTCTGTTGAGTAAAAACAGTATTATGGACACAAGCGAAATGGAAATCATAACACAGCATCTCCACTATTTTAGGAGTCATACTGAAACACATGGAACAGATAAGCAATTCCAGTCTTCGCTGCCTTCAGATTTGGTGCTCAGTGTATTTACTTAGCGCTAGAAAAGGAAAGTGAAAACAAACCCGTTTCCTCAGTAAGCCCCGGGAACAGGCTTCACTTCTGCCCTTTCCTTTAGGATTGGGTACCAGCTCCAGGCAGTGGAAGAGCTCTGGGCAAGCAAGAGATGCAAAGTCTTTCCCAAAGTGCGACAACAGAGAGAAAGGGGGGAAAACAAGGACCGGGTGTCAGGGTGAGAAGAGTTGTCTGAGAAGGACTAATAGGTAAAAAGCCAAGAGACATATGATGGCTTTTCCAGATGGAAGGGCTGACTTGAAATGGGTCTGGCTGTTTTGGCTCCGTGGTGCTCCTGGGGAAGCACCTGCCTTGAGGCAATTAATGCAGATTGTTTCCACACAGCCCGTAAGTACATTCTGGAACTGTGACTTTGGATGGGCACAGGTTGCGTTTCCCATCTCATGATTGCTTCTGAGACTGCAGACCTTTTCCCCATGTTGCACCAGCTCGAACTGCTTCCATTTTTCCCGTGGAGACATGAGCATAGGAGGAAGATACACCAGCTGCCAGCAGAGGGGAGCTGCAGCAACGGCTTCCATCAGCTGGGGTCCTGGGATCGCACTGTCACTATGGCCTCATCACATGCTGAGTACTGCTACAGGTTTTGTGCGTTGTCCTGCCAGCAGTTAAGGTCTAAATTAGTATTATCTGTCTTTCTGGAAGCTTGCTTATGTGTAATTCCAATTGCATCCATAGTTGGACTTCCCTAGATTGAGTTTGATTTGGACAAGAATTGTTCTCATCTTTTTTCCCCTCCAGCCTCATGTAATTTCCTTTCCACATGTCCCACTCACACATCTGCAGCAGAGAAGCATCACAAAAACTCATGAGAGCATGCCAAAGGTGGGCTACCTGGTCTAATACAAACATTCAGCGTGGCATTGTCTGAGTGCATATCAGAGATGAATTTCTATATGAGTAAGCACACTGGCAGTGGTGGCTGCAGTTCAGAGCACTGCTCCATATTTGTCTTTCCTTCCTCAGTTTGTCTCGGTTTAGAAATGAAAAAAAAAAAGTGGGTTCATATGCTATGTGCTGACAAGACTTCACTGTTACGGATGGCAGGAGGGGTACGAGGCTCACAATGCAGCCAGGTACTGGAAAGATATTTGTCACTGCAGATTTTGCTTGTCATATGCAGAGATGACATGCAGATCTCCCCTCTGACAGATTGAGAGTCATTCCGAGATCCACCCACCCACAAAAACCACAGACATGCTGCTTTACTCAAATCTTTACTTTAACCACTACTTTGTGATGCAAAACTGGTGGAGTTTTTGGTACTTTTTGGTAAAAATGAAATCTTTATGGGGGTTTTCCAGCATCCTTGCTACTTACTAAAAACAAATCAACATTAGCCTACTGGATGGGACAACTCGGTTTACTTGTGGGTGGCTTCGGCATTCATCTCATTAACATGTTTAGTCTGAAAGAAGGTCGGAAAGGTAGCAAATAAAAAATTGGACAGAGAAGTACAGCATCTCTCCTTAGTCCCAGTGAAAATAGCAATTTCACATTGTTGGAGTACTGGCACTGATTTTACTCCAAATATCAACACCCTGTACTGACCAAGTTCAAAGATGAGCAACATGGGTTGGTCTGTTTGTAAAACTAAATGCTCTATGGTAAATGTAAAGGTTTCGCTCTTCACTGTTCAAGAAATTCACAGTTTGGGACTGAACTTCCATCACGGCATGTGAGAACCTGGTCAAGGCAGCTCAGAGCCAGGCAGTCTCCAATTAAAACAAAGAGCCACCCAAATCAGTCATCAGTAGGCTTATGGCCCCTTTGTGTCCTTTGTTGTAGCAGCTACTCGATGCAGTACTTGCTCTGGATGTTTTGGCATGGGTACAGTTCATGGGCATCCCTTTAACACCTCACTTTGGGTGATCGTACAGCTGCCTGGGAAAATGGCAAGGGGGGCTGCAGGAGTGCAAAGAACACACATGGCAACGTCTTCAGCTGCTTATGTTGGAAACGTAAAAGGGAAAGTACTCCAAATAGGTTTCTCTTGTTCAGAAATACAATGGGCAATTTAAAGAAACCCTATTAAGCATGTGTGTAGGAGCATTTCCCATTCTGGGAGACAAGTTGAATTGTTATACAGAGCTATATTATGACTTTCCCAACACGGCATCAATCAAGACCCCATTATGTAACGAGGTATCCATCACACGCGCCCCATCGCGCGTCCCTGCCGCGAGCACAGAGAATGTAATCCCGGCTCCTTTGTCCTGCCCTCTGCCAATTTGCTGCAGAATTGAAGCTGAGGCTTGAATTTGCCATTGTGGCGGTCTCGAGGCCACGGTGCCAGGGCTGTGCTTTCAGAGCAGTTATTTGCATTGCCTTGATTAGCATGTCACCTGCTTCATTAGAGAAGAAAATTCTCATCCACAGACTCAGCCATTCATGCAAATCGAAGAATACACGGAGATTCTTCCCCTCTAGGACTTCCCATTATTAGCAAGATTGGTAGATCCTTTTTGTTCCTTCCTCTTCGGAAGGTCACTTTCATTTTCACCTCTAAATGAAAGCCCTTATTTAATAGACAAAGTAATTGTCTTCCCAAACTTTAGCACAAAGCAATCCTGCTTAAAGGAAGCTGATGCCAAAGAAAATCTCAGGTGCATGCAAGACAAATGGGAACTCCCCAGTTTTGCTCTAATCCTTACACTAACTGCCATCTGTCAGTGTCACCGAATCATTGATTTTACCGGACATCAGGGAGGTGCTTTTAGAGCCCATAAGCTCCCCACTGTGTAGGGAACTAAATCTCCTGAGCTCAGCTGAGCAGTTCCTTCTTAAGTCCTCAGCAAACATTGCCTGATAGCATGTGTTTCTCCTTTCCTTCCATTTTCCAGGCTACCCAATCTGAGTTCCTCACAATTCACCTTTTCCCCAATCAAGAAATGTGCCGTGCTTTCCCCCTCTGGCATGCCCACACTGTTTCTTATTGAAGGTGGCACCAAACCAGCATCCCTTCAGAAGGGCTCTAGGAGCACCAGCTGGAGCACAGCAGGCACGTTCTGTACATATCGACACTGCCGCGTATCAGGAATGAGCCACATTCTCCTGCTGCATTGACGCTTTCTGGTGGCACGCTGTCACCCCTGGACATTCTCCAAGGGCTCCTGCCTAACCAGCTCCCCTTTCTCTCCACCCAACACCAGGTCACTGGCTCTGGGAGGAGCCGGTTCCTCCTGCCTACCCCACATGTGGGCTCTGCATTGAGAGGAGAGTGGGCTCTTTCACCCAGTTCACTCTTATTGAGGTCTGCAAGTGTTAATTTTGTTCCTTGAAGTTATATTGTGATATTCATAGCTATTCCACCCAATAAACAACACACACCAAGCTCAGTGCTTCCAAAGGCTTCCCCATGTTCAGTTATTTTCTGATGTCCCCCAGAAATACTGATGCAAAACCTCTCTGTAGAGGTGGGCAGGGAGAGCCATCTGCCTTACCTTACAGCATCTCTCCGAGGTGATGCTCAGCCTCCCGGATCCTGGCTTAAGGAAACTAAAGGTATCATTGCAAATTCTCATCTCAGGTTTTGGAGTGGGTTTTTTCCCACAGATTGTGAATAGAGGTTTTTGTGATTTCAAGAGATATTCAGCTTTCATGGAGAAAAACCTACCCAAAATGTGGTACTTAAGCAAGATCCCTCGGCACAGCTTTTCCTTGAGATCAATGACAAGCTGCCATGAGACACCAGATCTCAGTCCAGAACGGAAAGGCCCTTATGCAGGCATTTAGCCTTAGAAGCTGCAGAGTCAAAACGCTGCCAGCCTCCTTGGCCGTGGCAGGCAGAGGGGTTCAGCACATCCAGAATGATCCAATCCAGAAAGACAAATCCAAAAGCCTTGACCAAATAATGCAAGAAGAAGTAAAGTGAAAGTGTGTGATGCTTATGCATGAGATTTCATTGCAATAATGAATCTCTGCAGAAATTATCAACCTGTTTGCAGATGGAGGGCAGGAAGACAGGAGAAGGCTTCTGCTGCTGACCAAGAACTGATACAGACTCTGCTTGTACTGGGGAAGAAGTGTGACCATACAAACCTTCCACATTACCACATGACAAAGCCCCACAAGCCAACCCACCTGCCTCACGCCACAGTCCATGTCTGCAATCAGGGCAGTGGTTGTGCTTCGCCTCAGTCTGCAGCTGTAGCAGAGGCAGAAAAAAGAACTATCAGTTTTTGCATGTGCCCACGTCTCCAGGGAAGGAACCACCACATGTGAACACACCAGGTTCTACACAGCTGACTTTCACACGGATCACTGCGCACACTGGGGTTTGTGCCTTCTGAAGCACCAGATACTTCTGGCTTTTTAAGGTAAAGGTGAAGCAGCACTGCACATTCACCCAGGTGCCCTCTCAGGCTGCGCTGCAGCCTCCTCCCTCTCACCTGACTCGCCGAGGCTCCGGGAAGCCTGACAAATGTGTGTGTGTCTGCTTATCCCAGGATGGCACGAAGGGAAGCAGTGAGTCAGGTACATGCCTCTGCTGCTCAGAGAAAATGAAATCCTGCTCCTTCATTGCACAACCCCGATGGCAGTTGCATCCATCATGTTCCCTCTGCATACACCTTGCTGGGAGCCAGTGGCTGTGGAGGGGAGGAAGACAGATTTACGAGGATATGTAGAGAAATCACATGCAATTAAGAAGTCACAATCCCACCAATAAATCTCTGGCTCGAAGGCTGCTGGCCAGGCTGCTCTCCCTCCCTCCCTCCCACTCCTCTTAGATGCACTCACACTGACATTTTGTGACGACTTGTGGCAGGGAGACGCACCCTTTTCAGACAGTTGTGTGCACTTCCCAGATTAAAGATGATTAATTGTACCAGGTAGTTCCTGCTACATCTTAATCAAATACACATCCTTCAGCAGCACTCCTGTGCACACAATACTCGGAGCTGGAGTGGTATTTTTAACTCTCACATACTCCAGTCTGGGGATGTGAAGCCTAAAACATGAGTGGCAAGAGTCTGAAGTATCCAAAACGGAGTGCTCACAAGCGAGGTTACTGGGACACCACTGCCTCTTGCTGCTGGAGGGACTCTGGTCTTAAAAAAACAACCGCTGCCCCTCCTGCTCTTTGAGCTGGGAAAAGCACCATCCTTACCTGCCAGGCCCAGGCAACTCTGCTTTCGTGACAGCAAACACAACCACACGGCACCTTGGAGGGGAAGACAAACCACCAGCAGCCTCTGACCATAAAGTATTTTGCATCATTTATTTAAATACCTATATTTATGCATTTACAAATTTTCATAGCTCTGTTTGTAGCTTTTTTTTTTTTTCCTTTTTAATTTTTTTTGTAGACAGTATTGCAGAGAAGTCAGCTTTTGTAAAATGAGGTCCATGTATAAAACTATGCAACAGACTGGAGAAAAAAAAAACAAAACAAGTTTCCTTTCATACTGTCTAGAATCAGAAACCAAAGAAAGTGACTGAATGGAGGGAGAGAGATAGAGAGGAAGGAGTGGGACAGACCAACCTCAAACCAGTGGCTCTCTCACAAGCATTACACACGTCAGTGCTCAGCTACAATCCTAACGGGATAGGTTGTGTTTCAGTCGGTGCAATGCCTGTTTGCTAAAGCTTTAGCAGGCACATAGGTCTCTAATGAAAAAATAAAGGGAAAGGATCCTACACACTCAGAACGCAAAGCCTGGCCAGCCTCGTGACAGGTTTTAGGTGTCGTAGCACAAAATGCCCATAGGAGACTGCACCGAGTCACCAGTAGTGCATCCTCATCCCAAACTTCTTTTTGCATAAAAAGTTCCCTTTAAGAAATCTTAGCATTTAAAAAACCAGGTATCTGAGCTCTTCCAGCCTCAGTATTGTGAAGAAGTCACTTGAAAAATACCTTCTGCTTTCCTCCTTTGGAAGCTTCAAAGTAATGTTTTGCTTTAATTGATACCAATTTAACAGCTCACAGATTCCCAGTGTTATTTCTGGGAGGAAGAGGCAACAAATATGGCATTGCAAGATATTTACACACATGGTACAAAAATGTCCGAGGGTATGAAAAATCACCAGTTACACAATTTTGCAGCAGCCTCATTTACACCTGTAATTTTTTACCATTTATTACATTGTACTAACACACCAGATTCAAAGATGTGCACTCCCTTTAGGACATTCAGGAGTTACAAATATATTGTGATTGCATAATTCATATTGCACAATTGTATAAAAACATAAATACTAGCTATTCTATATATTTTTTTAAATACAAAATACATGTCACATAGTCAAATAATTCTTTTCAAGTGCAATTCAGGTGCTCTCTTTAAGTCCTTCCAAGAAAAAGGCAATTTTGATAGTTTTGGCACAAAGTTTAACCTCCGTCCTGTGCCAACAGTTCTAATTACAATACGTATGCCCCAGACTTCATATAGTAGCAGTCATATACATATAGTATAAAACCAGGTTATTTACAAGATGAACTGAACGTACACGGAAGCAGCCTCAGTGGTCGGGTCTGAGCTCTGGGTTAGCATTACTCGTGCTGTTGGGAGAAGGGGTAAAGTGGCCTTTCTGACTTATGCCGGTTGCTGCAGGTTCACATTCATAGGCGGGGGGTGGCCAAGGAGGCCGATGCGCTGCTTCTGCTTCCTCTGCTCCGTCATCTGGAAAATCAAAGGGTTTGCTCATTAGGCCTAGACACTTCCTGTGCTCGCCCAGGGCCTCCTGTGCTCCGTGTTCACTCTGAAACCCACTTTCTACAAGTAACACCCCTCTGTCTGCTGTGAAAGAGGCAACCGCGGTGCCGTCTCGTGCACTCATCGGGGATGCCCATCAACTTGCTGGAGTGGCTGGCTACTGCATAGCAAGGAAATGTCCCTGGACAGCAGGCAGCCAGCGGGAATTAGTGCAGAGAGCAGCTTGTGAAGCCTCCCCCATTAGGAATTCTTTGTAACCAGTCCAACCTATGAGGCAGACGAGACGCAGAGAGCGGAAAAAAGGGGCGAACCCTCAAGTGAGGCTGGAAATACCCTTGCCTTTGCTGGAATAGACTCGCTCGCTCCTGCTCTCACCAGGAGCAAGCCAGCATCCCTTCCCATCTGCCAGGAGCCAAGATGCAAGGCAGGGCTGGGAGGTTAACCACCTCACTGCCAGAGAGCTCTATCACTGGCAGCGCTTCCCATCAGATAAAATAACGTTTCTCCTAATTAGTACAGTTGTGACCTGAAAACAGATCATTTGTTATTACTGGTAGTGAAAACCAGCCACAATCCAATTCTCCACTCTGGGGTTTTCCAGCCCTTGGGAGGCTTCTGACAACCTGTGTAAGCTGACATACCACGTAAGGAAAGACTCCGGCGTGGGCAGAGTCTCCAGCAGCAAACAGCTGGATCACTGCACTTGTTCCCCACAGCTCCTCAGCTTCAGAGATGCTGGCATGTGGGCTGGCCTGCAGCGGCTGTGCCGAGGAGGATGCCAGGACAGTGCCTGGTCCCTGGACCACTGGGGCGAGGGGAGCCCAATACTGCTCCTTGGGCACCCGCACTCCAGAGAGAGCCCCCACACCCTCAAAGCAATGAACAAATGTACAACCACACCACTGCAAGTGATTCACAGTGGCATCAACACTGTGTGCACAAGGGGCTGTGCTCACATCCTGGTGACTCCAGCAGCATGCCCGTGCACCAGAAATCCTGGCCGACTTCCCACTAAAATGATTTTTTATTCAGGCATCAGATAGGATTTAGAGTATTTTTCTCTATGAGAATTAACTAAGCTCCCCGCAAGGCTTTTCCTCCAACATCGACATCAGCAATCTAATTTTTTCAGCTTTTGGGTATTTAATGACAAATGTCAGCTGATATAACTGCTTCTGGTAGAAACTCGAGGAGGACGGGGTAGCGTGCTCACACATTCAGCTCATTTGTAACATGCACTTGGATGCATTTGGCTTCAGTAACAGTGAGAAGTTGTGCTGTCTCTGGAGCAGCAGACCCCAGCGTGCTGGGCAGCCAGCGGCTGGCCTTGGGGCCTGGAGTTCATTGTAGGGAAAGGAACTGGTCAAACCATGCAGCTCCAGGCAACCCCCAAGGGCTCCTGGGCTGAGCAGCCCCGCGCACACCACTGCTTTCACTCAGGCCTGCTGTGTATAATTACACTCATTTAACCACCAGGGAAAGGACTGAAATATACAGTAGTTCCTCTTGAAACCATAATTGAACTTGAGCACAGCCCAGTGCCTTGCTCATCACCTGACCCAAGGGGAGGCAGAAATGTTCTTTTACCTTTCCAGGAAGATGACAGCAGCCCCCAAGGACAGGTCCCACCTCCCAGTCCCTCTGCACCACACTTCTGGAAGTCTGTTTTCACAGAGGGCTTGTAACCCTTCACAGGCAAATGGGAGCAGAAGGAGAGGGGTCCTTACACTGCTCTCTAGTCTCAGACACACACACGGGCTACTTCCCTGCTGAACCAACTGGGATCTTTTTTAACAGCTTCTAAGCTAACCCACAAGTTGGAAATACAAAGAAGCAATGAGGACTTCATTTAAAAAAAATGCCCATTGACACTAATTAGCTTTACTGAGCAAACCAAGAGCCATGATTTCACACAGCCAATCAACTGATTCAGGGGCCACATGAAATAAAAATGGGAAGAGAAAAAGAGCAATGAAAATAATACCTATTTTCATCCTGTGCAGATAAAGGGATGGTACACCCTGATGTAAAAGACAAACCTCCTTAAAAAAGGGAAGGATAAAGCAACCAAGCATAAAGCAGACAGAGAAATTCAATTGCAATGTTGATGAAGAACATTATTAATCCTGCAAGATGCTTAATGCTTGTCTAGAGGGCACTGGCCTGCAAGATGGGAAAACTTTATCACATTTACCTAGAGAGCGAATCACTTGAAAAGCTTTGTGGCTGCAGTGACTGTACACCTGGGCCTAAAAGGCAATAAAAGCTACACACAACATAGTGCGGGGGAGCTGTCAGCTACAGGAATAATGCTGAAGGGATTAAAAAATGAAAGCAAGGGGCTTGAAGTTCATCTGAGTCAAGCTGGACTCTCTGATAACCATACAACAGCACAGACACAGGCTGCCTTGTTCCAAAGGTTATGGGTGAGTTGGAGTTAAGAGCAGGAACGGGAGCAGGGCATGTGCCAAGTGCATGAGCAGGACACCAACTGTGCACGCACACATGGACACTCCAGCCCCTTCACTAAAGCCAACCTGAGCAGCAGCTCCAGCACTGAGTCACCTCAACGGCAACAGAGGCCAGGGTCCACCCAGTGCGAGGGGACTGCCCTGAGCATGGAGCCAGTGTCTATTAGAAATGCCTCAAGCTCACTAACATCGGAGGATGGCCCTGGAAAGGGCTTCCGGATGATGACATCTAATCCCCTGCTGTTGCAGACAATTACGCTGTCATCTTTTTGCACAGAATTGAAGCAATCAAGATTTTAATGGCTCTTGGTGCACTACTTTGTGAAAGCAGGCATGCTGGATTTCGGTTTGTAACAATTAGGGTCTCCAGAAACCTAACGAGCTTGAAAAGCAAATGAATCAGAGGTTTTCCCTTTATTTAATTACAATAAAATAAATACAAATAAAAGTTCCCTGAGTTAGTTCCTTTCCCTGGAGACAGTTTTTGATCAGGAGGGGGGATGTACTGGTTCTGTCACATAATTGGAACATCCTGCAACTTTAGCAGGGCTCTCTGCAATGGTACTTAGGGGAATTCCTAAAAGCTATCACAACATTAACGAAGCTGGTTTCCTCTTTTGCTTTTACAGCCAAATAGCTCTCTAAAAGCTGGGGTCCTTCATTCTTATTTTCACAAGGAGTGAGAAGGGGTTTTAGCGCTTGGTCAGCCAAGAGCTGCAAGCTTCAGAAAGATACGCTCTGTGATCCAGAGCTGGCTGTGGCTGATGGAAAGACTTCTGGTGACTGCAGACCACTTTGAGTCAGACCCTTCAACAAGAAGATGCTTCATGCTTCAGGATAATTGTTTCCAGGCAAAATAGCAAAACCACTACCCAGCAAGTATTAGAGCACAGACAAAAGAGCAACTGCCTCTATCCTCCGTCCTCAAAACCAACTAGAGCAAGGGGATCCATGGCACAGTGTCTGAAAACTAATTACAGTAAAAAGCATCAAGGTTTTCTGCTCCAAGTCCTACATGTTAATCCCTTCTTTGTGCTCCA
>JAVHNF010061940.1:12455-23430 GCA_034783455.1 Micropsitta finschii
TATCCTGTGCTATGGAAAAAACCTCCAGTGGTGGCTTGCAAGTTACCCGAGCCATTCTGCTTTGGGACCAAATCCAGACAAGTGGTTAATCCTCCCTGGCTGGGAGGCCATGGTGTGTGTGCCAAGGCTTCAGAGCAGAGTCTGTGATGCTGGGTGCTGTGGTGAGCTAGGAAGAAGTCCAGGTGCTGCTTGGAGATGGGTTGCTCCGTGCCCGAGTTTAAGTAAAGATGTGAGGGATGTTTTAAGTATTAGCTCTGTTTATATGCGTTGTTTTTAAAAGCATTTTTTTAAGGGATATTCCATGATCTGTCCCAACTTGTCTGTGCCCTTGTAAACCTGTGTAGTCAAATTAAGGCATAAGTGTGTCTCCAAGGAAAGTTTTTAACAAAATCCTATTATTGTAAATGATTGCTAACAATTTTGTGCCCTTCCATTTTTCAGATGCCAAGTTCATGAGTGTCTGAAAGCAGCTGCTTATCTGCCTTTTTGTGGACTGGAGTCAGCACTTTCTTGAGGTCTGAGGTGCTTCCAGATGCCCCAGGCTAGTCATCTACAGTAAGAAAAAAAAGGGGGGGAGGGGGAGAATGCCACAACACAGCACTTCTTACCTGAAGACGTGGGTGGATCAGCCCTGAACTGGGGCAGCTGAGCACTGCCTCAATTTGGGAAGGCTTCCTCTGCTGTGCAGCACAGGACGTGCTGGAGCTCTTGGTCTTAAAAGCCACACGCTCAAATCTCCTATGTCTCCCAAATGCCTTCTGCATAACTATCAGTATATACCACCGTGTATTAGGGTCCCCTTGGAGGTTCCCCATGTTGTTAGACCTAGCACTGTGCTCCTGAGCACAGGGACTTTAGAGGCACCTGTAGCATCCTATAGATGAGTAGCTGTGTCAGCAGAGAATCTTGATGAGCGATAGCCTCCCCTTTGCTCCTTGCTCTTCCTGCCAGCATGGGGAAGCCATTGGCAAGGGGTGGAAGCTCTTGCTTGTTCAATGATTCCTGCTGGGAATATTGTCTTCCCTGGGAGGTGTGAGCAATGCAGCAGGGAGCTGGTCTCTGCCTCTGGATGCTTGCCTGAGGCAGTTGGTGATGTGCAGGGTGTTGAGTGAACAGCACAGACATATCTAGATAAGAATAAAAATGGGTTGGGTTGGTTTTGTTGGTGTCTCTGAGGTTGCTGTTTTCTCTTGCTGATCTTTACTATTTTCCTCAAGTTCTGGCAGTTCTGGGAGGTGCTCCTCTGCAAAGAGCCAAGCATACCTGCGGTGGGAAAGCTGGGTGGACCAGGCTTTTTCCTCTTAGCACGATGTGATTGGTGCTGGCTAGTTCCTGCAATGTGACACACCCCTTGCTTCTCTGAGGAAACACTTGAGCTTAATTGTCAGGAAGCAGCTTGTGGTCTCCTTGACCAGTATGCCCGGGTCTTTGCTTAATTAATGGTTTGTGACTGTAGAAAGTCGGGTATTTCCTAGGCTTGCTCCAGGTCCCTTCTTCTTCTCCTCCTTGGTCTTATTCCTCTGGGACAGAGCTTTCTCAGAGCAGCTTGTTGAGTCCTCAGGGTCCCATCCCAAAGGGGTGGCTCTGTGGGGCTTTCCCAGGGGTAACCTAGTCTGGGCACCAACTTGTGCCACATCCTACCTGGTCCAAGGTATTCCCATCTGTGCTACCGTTGGTGGGGAAGAAAGCTGTATCTGCACAGGAATTTGTACCATGGAAAGGATTCCTGTAGGGTTTATTTGTTTGGCTTTTTTTTGTGGTTGTGGGTTTTTGTTCTTCTCCTGTTGCTCTTTCTAATCTTTTAAGAGTCTTGCAAACTCAGTATCTCACGTTGTGAAAGGACATTTGCTCTCCCACTCTGGCAGGGAAATATCCCTGGAATTCAGGATTAGATGCACTAGAAACAACATAGCTTTGCATCTATGCTGCTCACTGAGGATTAGTTGTCCCTCAAGTCTACTCCACCTTAAGTAATTATTGGGGTGTTTTAATGCAGTTTGAGGATTGTCTAGGATGTGACATTGGACTTGGTGCTGTCCTCTTTGAATTCATTTGGCATTTTAATGACCTGCTGGGAGCTTAAAGAAGTTAGGGTAAGAGGTTCAAAAGGCTGAATTTCCCCAAAATAACCCCACGTGAGCATAAGTTGCATGAGGATTAAGCTCCTCAATCCTTCTGGAAAACACAAGATATTTTTATAACATCTCCCTCTCCATGCAGGCAAGAGGGCCAGTGCAGTTCCTGGCACCAGTTTCCATCCCATCTTGGTCCTCCAGGTAACACAAAGTGCCAGTGGAGCCCTTGACCACCAGCATTTGTAAGGAGGACACCTATGTGTGAAGTGGGAGATGGAGACCTTTGCCAGCATCAAAACCCCTTCAGCCAGAGGTTCACCACCTGCCAGCTAGGTGATTTCAGGGGTTAAAGTTGGCCATGATATCCATCACTTATTGAAGGACAATGACTTGTACCACTCCCCCCGAGGGATGGCTCCTTGTATTTTAGTGCCAGATAGGGAATTGAGTTGCCTGTCCAGAGATATGCCTCCATTTTAGTGCTTTAAAAGGTTTATTATCTCTGGGTGGGTTCAGGTGGGGATTGATAGCACCTCTGCCTAATTAATCTTGTGCCAGGTAGCGTGAAAGCAGAGACCTCTAAAATACCCAAGTGTCTTATCAAAGCTTTCAGCCTGGATTAATTCTGGGTCTCTTCCTTATTTGGCTCTGTGCCTCTGTGTGTGAGAGAAAGGAGTGATTTCAGCTCTCGGCAAATGGTCATTAAAGGCCTTTTTAATCCTATAAAGTTATAAATAAATATCTGTGGCAGCATGCACCTGCATATTCATCAATGAATCCTCTTTTCTGGAGACCCAGCAGTGTGTTCTTGATGTGTGACCGCTTTCCAAGGCAGGATAGGAACCTGAAAGCTATTCTGGAAGTGGAAAATGAACTCCGGAAGGTTTATCCCCAGTTTTGCACTTGCTAAATTGTTAATTACCTTCTCCCCTAGGATGAGACTTGGAGTGGAAAGAGGAAAGAGGTTTGCTGCTGGCTGATGCCAGCTGCTCTGAAGGAGGCTGGAAGGCAGGTTGAGGAGGAGAATTTTTGTGGGCCCTTTGGCTTTTTCTGGTTCTACTCAGAGGAGAGCTGCAGAGCCTGAAATTTCCTGTAATCCTATGGAAATAAAATCCTTGATCGCTTTGAGATGAGATAGGGAGAACGGCAGGTCAGTGTTTGTCTCTGCCTGGCTCATAGGTGGTCAAGGTGCACCTCATCCTCTGGGCTGGACCAGGCAAGCATCAAAAGCTGCATTTTGAGGGTCATTTTTGGCTTTTTGGAGGCACTGCAAAAACCAGATCATTGATTGGGTTTTCCCCATTTTGTTCTCACCCTTGGATTGGGGAAGCGGAAATTTGCAGAGAGTTGAAATGCTTCCTGTCTTTGGCTGGGGAGGAGAAAGCAGGTACTCTGGGTATTTCAGACTGTTTCCAAGGCTTGAACAGGCTCTTGCACCTCCAGATTTGCAGCATTTCTCCTGCGTGATGAGAAATATAAGCTGTTTTCTGACTTGGGGAATGGGCTGTTTATAATAACAGGAGAATAGTCACAAACTGCATCATGCTTTCCCTGATGACTGCTGTGGAAGATGAATGCTGCAGAGATACTGAACCTGCTGGCAGATGTATGGAGGGGTGGTGTTTGCATGTTGATGGTCTGGCATATACCACTCAGGGCCTGGTTTTAGGAGCTGGATTGTGAGTCTTCCACTGAAGACGATGAGCATTTGGGCATCCCAGCGCTGCTGTGCTAGGGCTCGCAGCTGGGACGTGGCTGCTCAGTGTAGCAGTGCCTGGAATTATGAGGAGATAGTTTTATGGAAAAATTATGGGGTGGACTCAACCCTGAAAGGTTTTCAAGTACAAGCCCTAATTCTCAAGCCTAATCTATGTCAGCCTAGAGCCCAAAGGTACCTACACCCAGCCTGTGTACCTACACCTTGCCCCTGTGCTGGGAGCTGGGCACCCAAACACTTCCACAGCCCTTCCTGGACAGGTTCAATTGTGCAAGAAAAAAGGAGTGTGGCAGTGCAAGAGCCTTTCCTCTTTCCCCTCTAAGCTAAACATTGCTAATTTTGCTTCACCCCCTTGAGAAGAAACTGTGAATTTACTTTCAGCTGTTTCCATGAGGTTGCTCTTCACTCGCATGTCTGTGGTTGATGGTAATGGTTACAGCAATAGGAGGTGCTGCTGATGTGTCCCTTGCAAACTTTCATCTTTACAGCAGACTGTACTTGCCAGCTCTACTCCCCCTGTGGACAGTAGTGCTTCAAGGGAGAAATACAATGCAATAAGGTGAGGAAGATGATCCTTCCCCTTCCAGGCTGAAATGATGTAACATGAGTGTGTGCATTAGGTGAAGGGGTTTTTTTTGCTTCTTTTAATTTATAATGAGGTTTTAGTTGTTTGCTCATTTGTGGAGTGGACTGGCTATTGAACATCCCTGACATGCCACTGCTGCCCACAATCCTTGATGTTTCAACATAGCTCTCAATACTTGCCTGCCATGGTCACTAACTGTGGTTTAAGACAGTAGGAAAAGGTCCCCCAGCTCCTTCCCAGTGCTGTTTCTGAAGCCTTCATGTAGGTCTCTAATGCTGTACCAGAGCCAAAAGCTTGGGTGGAAAAAATGGTGACAGAAGTCTCTGCAGGTAGAGCTGGGATGGGGTGAGCTGCTTCTGCATCAGCTGGGTTGTGAGCTTCTTTGCCCTAAATCCCTATGAAAGGCCATCACCCCAAGGCCAGTCACCAGCCTGCATCATAGTGAAGGGCAGAATTTGTCCCTGGCTTTTCCCACCCTGCTCAGCATTGGCCAGACTTGCCTGTACACACTGGGCATGTTAACATGGGTCTGTAATTTTGGGGAGGAAGTGGAGCAGAAAATACCTAACCTTCTAATTTGCTCTTAATGGGGGGTTGCTGGCGTGGTGCTTATGGCTCTCCAGAAATCTGTCTCTTCAGGCATTTCCTGCAAGATCCTAATGCATGGGACATGTCTGCCTTGGGATGCAAGAGGCCTTCAACAGTGATCTGTGGCTTCAAGCTCAAGTGATGTTTCTTGGCAATGCAAGTACCACAGGACTTTGTTTTCCTGGTCTTGGCCATTCAATCTCCTTCAGGTTCAAAAAGCCTTTGAAACATGAATGTAACTTCTGGAGATGCTTCCAGCAGAAGCTGCTTGCTATTGAAGTGCAACAGGGCCTGGGAGTGCATGTGGGTTGGGATCCATCTGCACATTTCTGATAAAGCTGCACCTTCAGAGTACATTTGCAGTGATAATCCCTGTCCCCAGCTGAGGCTTCTCCAGCTGAAGGAAGAGAAAAAAGTGGAGTTCTCAAAGTCCTTCTGGTTTTAAAATTACTGATTTCAGTCCTTGCTGATTTTTAGGACTTGCTGTCAGGCATGCTGTGGCAGAGCAGGGAGCTGGATGGGGCATGATGGGTGGACCACAGATGCAGGGATTATCATGGCTACCCTTAAATAAGACATTTGGGTGTGAATTAGAGCCCTGTGCATGCTGCTTCCTTGCTCCTGGCTGCTTGTGGCCACCTTGCGTAAGAGCTGGTGGCTTCAATAGGCCTGTGGGGTGAGTAACACTTGCACACCCTCCCTGTGACAGGATGCTGCCTCTCTGGGCTGTGACTGCTCTGGTAGGACTTGTTTGTCACCTCTTGAGCTTGTTTAACCCCTGTCAGCTCTTTGCACGGGGATAAAGTAACCCATTTGCTGCCCCAGGCTGGAACCCTGTGCCTGTGTCCTGCTTGCACGCTCGTGGCCTCCACACTGCAGAAGATGATGACCTCTTTTTGGCAGGTGGTGCTCTTGGCTACTTTGCACTAGGCTATGAGATGATGTCTGCTTAGGATTCCAGGGCCAGCATCGTCAGGATGAACATGGCTCTGTGGAAAGGTCCTGCACCACAAGGCTGCAGGCAGGGCTCTGCCTGGTGCTCCCTGCTACAGTGGCAACAATGATCAGTGGTAGCCAGATTCTGCTGCACAGAGCTGTGGATGATCATCTCTACCCAGCGTGGGACCTGCCAGCCCAGGAAGAGCCACAGTGTCAAGCTTTGCCATGGCTTATCTTTGCCCAGCATTGAACCTGCCAGTGGTGTCAACCCTTGGTGACAGCCTGAAGCTTTGATTCTGGTCACCTTCTGGCCTAGAATGGACATGGTCTAGAAAGCTCAGCAGAGCTGCTCTATCCCTGCAACAGCCCAGCCGAGGGCAGGTGATGCTGCTCCAAAAGAGGGCCCTAAAACAGGAGGACATGGTCAATGGGCTGGAGGAGAGCCTGGATGAAGACTCATCACCTCCAACCTGCTGCAGGATGAGCACCATCAGGAGGATCTTCTCGATGTTGGGTCACCTCTCCACACCTGAGTAATGGCAAGGCTTCTGTCCCACTAGAAGGTTTCAGCATGTGGGCAAGTGCCATCTCTTCCCTTTGGTGTCCGTGCTTGAGGCAGGGAGAGACCTCAGGAAGCATTAAATAGCTGTTGGATGCATCACCACAGCAGCTGATCCCAGGCGGTGAGTCAGAGCCAGCCTGCCAGTGTTCCGGCATGCAGGATGGTGGCATGAGTGACTCCTCCCCTCACCACTTGCTGTTTACTCATGTATTGGGTTTGTTTCTTTACCTGTGTGTCTGCACACAGCTGGGATGAGCATGCCCCCAGCGCAGGGCTGGAGAGGAGTAAGAGGGTCAGGTTCAAAGCAGGAATAAAATGACCAAGAGTACCCCAGCATCTGCCTGGAGCACATCCAAAGGGATGCACTGCTGCTGGCCCTGTAGACATCTTGGTCATCTTTGGATGGTGAGCTCATCATAGCCTGCTCTCAAGTACAAATACATCTTTATTTATTAGTTACAAGTCTTTATAACCCTCAGCCCAAACCCTGATGTGAAAGGATTCTAGTCTTCTGGATTTTGCAGTTTTAATTAGGCTTGCTGGGAAGATCTCGCTGTGCTTCCTGCCTGCCCAGTGCTGTACCCAGCCCTCTGCCAGGAGAAGATACACCAAGTGAACTCCCCAAAATGGGTGAAACCTCAGCACTGGTGGGATGCTTGGCTCAAAACCTTCATGCTGGTACCAGACAGTACTTGTTAGGAGGTCTGTTAGAGGTGTTCGGGATGCAGCCGAGAGTCATTTGGGATGCTTTGGGATTTGGGTTGCAGCTGGCCTTGCTGTTGTGTGCAAAACTGGTAGTTTTTTTCCTCCTAACCAAATATGATTCTTTTTTCCTTCTGTGTGAGAGAAACGCACTTGCAAACTGTTTGCAGTCCTTAGCTGGAAGGTGCTGTCTCAGCTTCTCAGAATTCCTGTGGAGGATGCGGGGGGAGTCCCCGCAAACTGATGGTGGTCCTCACTTGTGTAAGGAGGAAGGCTGGCCAGTTTTCTTGGCTGGCCATATATTATTTCAGCTTCTGGGACATCACCAAACCCTTGTGAGTCCCGGCAGCCGTTAGGATGGTGGTTTGCAGGAGCTGTGCAAAATGCGCATCCCTTCCTGCACATGCAAAAATGCTCCTCCAGCTCCTCTTTAGCCCGACAGCTTTGAGGAGACTGGGAGACAGCAGTGCCAGGAAACAAAATAAAGCTGCAGGATCTGAGATTGTTAATTAAAAAGCACTAACAACAAAAAAACAACAATAAACAAACAAAAAAAACCCTTCCGCTCCCCTGCATTGAGCTCCCCCCCTTCCCCCCCCCCCCCAGTGTTAGCTTTTGAAATTCCAGCTCCCAGTTAGGAAATTTGGTGAAATTGTGGTATCCTTGTGGTGTCCTTACCCTCAATTTTAGGACCCATTGCATGGGGAAGGGAGCAGAAAGTCACTGTTAATCTGTTTCCAATAAAAGTTATTTATAAATCTAAGGAGGGCGGTTGTAAGAATAAGATGAGAGCAGCTTTTGGGATGCTTCCTGGTGCCTGCAGCCACCTGCTCACTTCCCTGTGCTGATTCTGGGACAGCCAGCAGGACTTGGCAGCTGCCTGCACTTCTGGTTCGTGGTCAAAGTGACCTCCTAGGGCAACTACAAAGAGAGGCAGCTGGAAACTGTCCTCCTGCTGAGAAGTGCTGCTTCCCCCAGAAAAGTGATTCTTGTCCAAAAACCGAGAGCCCACTTTGCTACCTGGTGGTGTAACAAAGGGACTTGTTAATTAAAGCAGGGGGTCGGCAGTAAAGCTTGGAGAGAGCAGGGTCATGTTTGCAAGTGGAGGAATAACAGTGCCCCCCAGCTGCTTATTAGTTTAGAAGCGATGGTAAAGAGCTGAGTGGGGCAACAGCAGAGGTGATGCTGGTGTGGTAGGTTACTGGAGACAAGATGCTGCATGCATGTTGTGATGTGTGCAGGAAGTATTGCTATCCTCTCAGATGAGGGTGAGCCTTCGTCCTATCGGCTCCTCCATGAGGGCCAGGGCTGTGAGGGAAGAGGGGCAGCTGGGCAGATTTTGGGTAGGCTGGGGGAGCAGATCCTGAAATTCTTCATGATGAGGGTGGCGAGACACTGGAATAGGCTGCCCAGAGAAGTTGTGGATGCCCCATTCCTGGCAGTGTTCAAGGCCAGGTTGGACAGGGCTTTGAGCACCCTAGTCTAGTGAAAGGCGTCCCTGCCCATGGCAGGGGGTTTGGAACTGGATAAGCTTTAAGGTCCCTTCCAACCCAAAACATTCTATGATCCTACCCTGGAAGGGGTGAGGAGGGCAGGCCGAGGAGGGAGCAGCTCCCAGCCATATTTCCCACACCCTTGCAAGAGGGCCGATAACATCTCCTATCTGGCTGTGAGCTGGGGACAGCAACCCCCAAAGAAAACTTGGGTTATAGTGAGCAATTGGTTAACAGGGCTGCCCTGTGCTTGCCAGGATTTAAAGGACATAGTAATAAAAACTCCTGGATTTTGGGGTGCCTGGGGAGGATGTGTCCAGGAGAGGTGCACCAGCTGCTTTTTGAGTGGTTTCCCCTGTATCGGGAGAGAAGCTGCTGCTCCCAGCTCTTTGGCAGTGGTGCTGCTGGTAAATGATTGCCAAGGCGGGGCTGGAGGTTGGTGCTGGGTTTGAACCCAGGCAGGTGCCTGGGACTGGTGTGCTGGCAGCCATCCTGCTCCCACACCCGGCAGCGTTCGGCAACCCCTGGAACTTCCAGGCTAGGTAAGGCTGTGCGATACCTGGGTTATTGCTTTCTTATTTCTTTCCAAGCTCCTGGCCTCTCCCTGGGGTCGGGGCAGGAGAAGCTGGGTTTGATGCTGGCAGGGTCCCTGGCTGGGGTGCGGGTGCTGCTCACCTGTATGCGTTGCCACCCCAGATTTGGCATTAGGGTGCTGTGTTGGGAGGAACCAGTGGCTTCAGGGTGAGCTGGGTGGTGCCGTGGAGGTGCTTGAACTTTGTACCAGGGGCCACTTGTGGCTTTGAACGCACAGGGTGTGGGGTGTGGTGGCAAAGCCCATGTTCGGGATGAAATTGGGCTGAACCTTGCAAATCTGAGTGGGTTTGGGCTCACAGGGAGGGCAGCCGAGCACAGGGTGCCCTTCACCCCCACCGCTTTTCCTCGGCCACCCAGCCAAGGCAAACATGAGCTCAGCACCAAGGTATTTGTGGCAGCCACTCCGTGCCCATGTTTCAGAGGTGAGCAGAGGGGGTGGCACCTATGGGCAGCAGCCTCGGCAAGCTGCGTTTTCCCTGGTTTCTCCTTGTGTTTCTCACGTTATGGCTGAACTCCCTCATCACTGGGAATGAGACCCTGCGAGCTCTCCCTTTGGTTACTCAAGCAGGCAGCAAGCAAGAAGTGGTGTTTGACCTGAGGCCAAGCTTTCTTGCAGCCTGGCTACAAACTTGGGAGAGCTGCAGCTGAGGGATGGAGAGGCTCTAACCAGCTGGGTTAGGCTGGGGAAGTGGTTTGGGACCCTCCGGACAGCGGGCCAGGATCTCCTCTATACAGCCCTCTGCTTACGGCTTTCAGATGAGCCTGATGCTAGAAAAAGAGAGTGTTATAGAGGGGAAAAATGTACATCTTTGTTTGCACAGTGTTTGAAAACACCATAAGCTCAAATATCTGAGTCCTTTACAGATTGTGCTTAATTTTTTTATTAGGGGCTTTTGGGGTTATTTTTTGAAGGCTTTTGAAGTTGTTGAGCTGCTGGAAGAGGCAGGAGTTGGGTGCACCAGGGCTAACGGGTGTTATTTTAACACAGGACAAGTAACTGCTGGGTGGCAGTCAGGCTAGGCGCCAGTGCTGGCAGAGCATTCCCCGGGCTTTGCCTGGATACCCCTCTCAAACACTACCTCTGGTTTTGTGCAGAAAGAGGCTTCATTTTAATCTCTTAATCAATTAATCTCAATCAATTTCTTAATTAAAGTCTCTGATAAGTTGAGATGGAGGTAACTAGTTTAAAATGTCCACTGTCTGCACCTTCTCTCAATATCCCATTGCAAGCATGTGCAGCCGGTGGTTTCTCTGCCTTTTCTACTATTGTTTGGTTCTGTGCTGCTAAATTATAAGAGAAATCACAGTGAAAGTCCAACAAACCTGTTAAAGATCTGTGCTTGCAGCTGAAATAACCTGGGCATCTTCTTCTGGGCACCATGCAGGCACACAAACCCTATCATTTTCCACCACAGGAAGATTTGAACCCACTGCTCAGACATGAGAAGAAAAAGAAATCAAACAACTTTCACTTTTTTTTGCAGGTAAACACCAGTGTTGTAATAAAATCAACAAATACTCAATCTGTGTGCAGGGTTAGCTGCAGACTGAAGGAGGGCAGCAGCGAGCAACTGCTTGGTCTAGGATGAACCTTAAAGGATGCTGATGTTGAAAGATGATCATTGACGTTGCTCGTAAAGCTTCTCGTATTCCTCATTAGCAGCTTGGGTTGGAAACCTGGTTTCTTTTCTCCCTACAGACCATCCGTCCTGCAATGCC
>JAVHNF010061941.1:0-12827 GCA_034783455.1 Micropsitta finschii
CCAAGTTAAACTTGAAAACCCTACAAACACATGGTCCTACACAGCAGAGACAAGCAAAGACCAATATGGGTTTCACATCGCAGTACTGTGTCCATTGAATCCCCACATGGCACCCATCCTCTGCTCCACTGCTGCAAAACAGCATTCGTTTACTGAACATGAAATATTCAGGAGAACATAAAGCATTTAGGTGAATCACTGCATTGTTTTGTGCTAAACGCCTCCAGGGATTTCTCATCTTTTGACTGCCAGTTTAAACCACTGAGGAAGAGGAAGAAGGCCAACAAAGTCTCAGACAGTTGAAATGAGCACAATGTCCTGAGTATGATGCTCCTCCCCAAGCACAGACTTGAGTGGGGCAGTGACCCACTCTAAGCACCTCCAAGGGTCACTCCAAGCACCTTCCTCTCTACGACTTTGTAGCAATTAAACTCTGACTTGTGGAGAACTAACACAGCTATTTCACAGACCAAGGCATCCTGGAGCTGATCTGGAAAATTACTATTCAATAAAGCAGGACATTTGTTGACCTTACACCTGACACCTTGCTTTTATTGTGCAATCTTCCACTTTACTAACCTAAATCAAGACCTGCAGAAGCTTAATGCGAACCTGCAAGGAAACCACTTAAAAACCATCACATGCCACTAAAAGAACAAATTTAATTCCATTTCAGGAAGAGATGAAAAGGGGCAAATATAATGGGAAGCTACTGCCTCGCACCAGCCTGTGAAACATCTGGCCATGTCAGGGAGAGGAGTGTGCAGCTGCGTGAGGTACTTATTGCCACTAAGATACCTGAATAAGAACCCATCACATGCAACATCACACTGTTTCAGCTATCTTTTCATTTACTGTTTTCTTTAATCACCCCCAAAATCATCAAATTATCCCTTTAGAGCACAAACCTTAGTTCTTTTATACCTTACAGCAATGTCACATGCAGACTGCACGCATGCGTCCAGTATCCCATGTGCTTCCTATCATAATTAAGGTTATTAGAGCAGCCCTTACTCAAGGCTCAGGGCCACACTGTACGAAGTCCTGCACGAACAAGCAAAACAGCCTCTGTCCTGGGCAGCTCCTCATCTCATCATCTGTTCCTGTCCACATTTATCTTACTTCAAGGCAGCAGTTTCTATTCCTGTATCTGTTGCAGTACTGAACATGATGACATTGGTATTTAGCAGCTCCTCTAACTCATTTTATCTAATATGAGATTTCAAATCCACAAAACTGATCTAAGTTTTGAGTAAGTTTTGCTTTCAGAAAGTTTTGAAGTGAATAGGATACATTCTGAAAAACGGAGAGAAAAGGCCTAGAGGTGATGGACTGAAGGAAAAAAACACCACGATAAATAGAGGCTATAAGAAAGGAGAATCATGTGACAAATGTAATTGAAGCCAGTCTCTCAGAATGAGTAAAAACCATCCAGCAAAAAAAAACTGTGTAAGGGTAAAAATGAAGTGTGATAGTCCTGTCACCTTTGGGGCTTTGAGGGATGAGTAATGAAAAGTCCTGAATTAGAGATCATAGAAAACAGGGCTTGAAGGGACCTCACGAGATCATCTAGTCCATCTCCATGCCCCAAGGCAAGAGCAGCTCTACAGGTATTCCTGACAGATGTTTTTCTAACCTGTTCTTAAAGACCCACAATGATAAAGGTGCCACAACCCCCATATGCAATCTAATGCAGTAATTCATCCTGGAAAGTTTCTGTCACTAAAGTAAATCTCACTTGCTGCAATTGAAGCCCGTTATTACTCATTTCATCCCCCTTTCCCTGTATAGCAAAACAATGCAGCAATGTTCTGAGAGACCCAGTATTAGTGGTGGTTTAATTCTTTCCACCGTTGCTTCCATTATTCTATTCAGTCTGTAACACTGATTATTGGGAAGAGGTACTTAAGATAGCATCATGGATATGGACATAAATTTCAACTGGCTTGTCCTGTCTACAAATGAGTTACCTTGAAGCAGATTTTCTCTTCTCCCTAAAGATGAAGGGAGAATCACAATTCTTCCACCCATGACCACAATGCTTGTATTTCTATAAGGATACTAGGGCTACTGTGTGCAACAGTTCTCATCTCTCTGAAGGAGCTGTCCACCACAATTTCAAGTGGTAATCTCTAGGTAGTAACGGGGAAGAAAAGCCAAGTACTTCAGTCAACTGAAAGACATTAGCTTGATACAGACACTGCTAGGCAAAATCCAAATGGATTGTATTACATAGGATCTCTTCTTTGACCTCTAATGTTATGGCATTAAGACTGGGTCAAATAGGCTTTTGAGAGCAAGAAAGCAGGAAATGGTGAAAGATATCTTCTCTTCATAAATATGAAGTTATAAACCAGTTCTCTCTGGATATTGAGATAAGACAGTACCAGCAGGGGAATGAAAGCTGTGGGGTCTTTTCATTTGTCTGGGAGGGGAATTGTGCATTCAAACCCCAAGCCATCATATCTTCAAGCTCCTCTCCCTGGATACATGGATAAATATCCTTATTATGATGAGAACTCAGATTTTTGTTTTATCACATCATTCTGACAGCTAAGGTATGTCTAAAAACTATCTAAATATCTTGGAATTTGTAACATTGGTGCAAACACTACCAACAGGAGACTTCTTAGGGGTGTTTCTGACTCGAACGGTCCCTTTTTTTTGTCTATGAATCAATGACCTGCTCCGTTTCCTAATGCCAATTAAACGTCCAAGAAGAGGAAAGAAGGGAAACATCAGTTGCTACACTTCTTTTATGCCTTTCAGCCAGAAGATTGTCCCCGTTTCTGACCCTTTTATAGTTTAGGCAGATCTCAACAGCATCACCAGTCAAGGGAGAGCTCTTGCCTAAGGAGCTGTCTGCCTAAACTCCTCAATTTATTAGAGCCTACAGACATGAGGGAGCAAACGGGTGCAGTCAGCAAAGACAAGCTGCAGAAGAAAGAAAATAAAACACATCCATTATACACACATGCCTTGACTGCAGAATTCAAAAACCTGCAAAACAAAGCACCCTGATTAATCATTAATTATACCACGTATCTCTTAAAAACTATACATTCACTTTACCAATCTGAAGGTCACATCCAAGATAATAGTCATTCAATCCCACTGCTTCAAAGCACACAATACCAAGCACCCCCCCCTTCTGGATCAGTCGCTTCCTCTGATCTCTTTACATACACTGACTTAATGCAATTAGGAATACAGTTTTAGCAGGATCAAAATTAATGGACCTACATGAAAGGAGTGCCTGTCTCTATAAGCAAGACAAATGCCAAACTCCTTCATCAGAAAAAAATCCCATTCAAAGTAACGGGAATACAAAAATACTTAGGACTTGGCCCTTTGGGATAGATTTTTAGAAGAAAGCTACTTCTATTTCAGTACCAAAGCAAGTAGCCAGGCTTTCTAAGTAGTAACTCCACTTACGGGCTCACCAGGTGCTAAGCTGTCATGAAAAGTGTAACAAGAAGCGGGTTTAAAATGTGCTGCCATACCTGTGGTGTTTAAAGACTGATCTTCAGTCTTCTGGGAAAAAAAAGGGGAGGAAAAAAAGGAAGAAAATCCAAAACCTAACTGAACATGTAGTCTGGTTTCTTTGCTTCAAAGTGGATCTCTTTCACTGATCCAAAAATTAGACTTCCCTTAGTGTTCCACTGTTCCCAGCTAATAAAAACAGAGAAAATGCAGTTGCCATGAAGACATCTATAGGAGCCTGCATCCCACTCTACTAGAATATCAAATTTTAACTGCATATTGACATGCTCAGAAATTAGATGCTATTTAAAATAAATAAATAAATTGAAAATGACAAGACCCCTGCAATGTTCTTCAGGCTCTTTTCAGTCAAGACTTGTGTTTGAGTCAATTATGTCTCAATTAACAAGTAATTTTCTGAAAACTAAGGAAAGCAATACTAAAGGCTATGGAGGTTACAAAAAGAAACAAGAATAGTATGTTACAAAAACAAACAAGAACTGCTGGGTTTTTGCTGTCGGTGGCTCAGACATTAGTGTGCCAGAGGCACAAGTAATGGAAATGTGCTTTTAGATAAATCTCCTTTCTTTGCTTGGATTATTTTAAAATGACTCCACTACAATGTATATTAGCCTAGCCACCAACCATCCTATCCTCAGCTTTCTTTTTACAGTTTATTAGGAACACAAGCACCATGGAATCACCAAATGATGGTTAGCATCATTGCACTCTCCTTTTGTTTGTTAAACAGGCAGAAAGTATACACTAGAAATTGAACAAAAACAAATTTATGGGAAGCAGATCTTCTGCCCTTGCCGTCGTATATTCAAACCTTCATGCTAGATATGATGGATAACCAGACTTCACTCATTTTCAGCACGGCAGCTCCTCCATTTGCCCTGGCCAGAGATTACACCACGAAACAGGGAGCAAGCACCTGTGAACTGGAGCTGTTTTCTTCCCCTTTCCTTGTTGAACTGACTTTTAAACACATTTCTTCAGAACCTGGAGTCCACACTATGCCTGGTTAAGCTACAACAGATCAGGGGTCAAGTAAGCAATAAATTCCATATTTGCTCAAAAATACCTATTACTATTCCTTCCTTATTTTACCCATTTGTTCCTGCACTATGAAAAAGCTATGCTCAATACTGACTGAAAATGCAGTTATACTGCTACGCGTGTAAATATTGCACTTCATTTTGGCACATTAAAATTACACATTATAACTAGAAAAGATTCCTCTCCCAGAAAAGTATTATTGTGTGAATACACAACATTTGAAACCAAGAGCTAAAAAACTTACCCCTTTCTCTTCCACACAGCACACTGCACTCAACATTTTGCTTAATTTTCCTACCCTGTGGCACAGATACCAGCATCCTACTTACTTTGTGAGTGTGTAGGGAAAGTCCAGCATTTAGCAATGGTGAGAAAATTGTTTTAGATGCCTGAGGGAAGGTGCTAGAGAACTGCATTCAATATAGTTACAATTCAATCCAGTTTGCTGGAGCTGAAAGAAACAAAGTGCTTTTGAAGTTAAAGTGGAGAGGCCAAGATTTTATTTTTTCATGTATGTGTGTGCATGCGTGAAAACTTTAGGAAGTGAAATCTCTAGGGAGAGTGCTAGTCTGTAAGGACAAGGTTAGCATAAGGTGGGTTGTGCAAGGTATACAGAAGCGTATGCTATATGGAAAAGAATGGTTAAAGGAACTTGTTTGTAAAATCAAAGCAATTAATATATTTACCTTGAGGAAAGAAACCCAGTGTAACTGTGCATAATCCTCTGAGTTGCTATATTGAATGCACCTACTTTGACCAAGAGAAAATGTGCTTTTTTATTCCTCCAACATATGCATTGGAAAAAAAAAATGTTGGTAAAGTTTGAATTCAAAGACCAAAACTGCCTGAGAGTACCTTCCTTACAAGGAAAAAGAAAACCAACCCATGCTGTGTAATTATAGGAAGGTAAACAGCTAGGAAGGCTCATTGTAAGTTTTACTATATGCCGGTGATTTGTCATACTGACGAGCTTCCAAAGGAGAGAGCCTGCAACATGTGTTCTCACCCTCTTTATCTCAGACTTTTGCATAATGCAAATTGCAGAGTGTGGAGGCTCAGCTCTCCCATTTGAATCACGCAGTATCGACATTTCATCTCTGGAAGTTTGGTACGCAGTGTGAAAACTCGCTAGTTGTACAAAACAAGGCAGAACAACTGGTTCAGACAAATTACATATCGGGTCCTCTCTGACCTCCAGCATCTCAGATAAATGGGGTGGATGAAAGAGCCCTTAGCGCTGCTGCCAGCAGATCTTCCTCAGCTCCTCAGCCTTGGCAGAACCATAGGGGGCAACTTAACACATGGATGGACTGCTCTCCAACAATCTTCCTAATGTAGTACACACAAACAGGCTTTCCTCCAATACTAGGAAAGCATATCCCACGTATGTTTCTTCTTTAGAATATTCTTGCAGACAACCCAGTGACATTTCTGGAGGACAGTTTCTCTCTAATAGTGGTGCAGGGGTCAGCCAAGTCTTGGGGAAAGACGGGTGGGTGAGGAGCCTCCAGAACCAGTTTCCAGACCAGACTCTCTCAGATGCAATCCTTTAGAAATGTGGGTGATTTCTATGGGGTCCCAAAGAGCTGTGGAAGCAAAAGACTCATTTGCCTCTGGGTCAGCCTTTAAAATGAGGAGACAAATACTGGCTATAAGCATGGACAAAAGGATCACACATAAAAAGTGGGTTATCTGCACGGAGAAACTTTTGGGCATCTTCATCTACAAAACTTATGTTGATGATGGCACTGTGCTGTGATGTCACAGCCAGAAAGGGGAGGAAAATAATGAGTATGGAAACTCTGGTTCCCATAGGAAACTCCCTCACCCATAGGAATGATTTCCAAAGGCGTTTGTGTCACCACCATGATTGTGACTGTCATGCAGGAACATGTTTGCTCCTGCTACATCTGTTAACAGCACAGAGAAAGCAACATACAAATGTCAGCAGTGGCCAGCCCGACACACTGATGATGCTGCTGCTCTTGGGTGGAAATGTACAGCATGAAGAATGAAGCCAACCTGAGGTTGACTATTTGTCCAACCCCAAGACTCAGACGAAAACAACACAAAGATGAATGCAAAGCTTGCTGAGCTAGGACCCTTCAAGGCTTATTGGTATAAACATCTAAACATTTCAACACTTAGTAAAACACATTTCCTCAGTGGTAGAAATGGAGATAAGCAACTTCACCATTTTTCACTTGTACTAACTAAACACTTATATTCCCTGGTTTCAGAAAAAAATTGCATCAGAAACTCTGGAAAGGGCAGAATGGATGAGAAGTAAGAGCAAAGGCTGCCAAAGGTTAACCTCTGAGATGAGAGGAAATGGTGCCACAGGGAGCATCTTAGCTCAGCCCCTGAAATCTCAGCACTCTGCACTGAAATTTAGTGCCATATGTACTCAGCAGTACATACAGTGTTGACAAAGTTTTTATTTTTAAATAAATAAAAGGCCAGAAAGTACAGATTTCCTTACCTCTCCAGTGGCTTCAATTATGCAGTACCACATCCACCATGTAAGCACTATTTCCACAGCTTTAGCACTTGACATTTTGAGATAAAATGTCATGAACAGAATTTGTGAACCTCTCTCTTTGTTGTCCCCCCTCCTTTGAATTTAATTCCTTAAAGGCATCAGACAACTGCTTCAAACTATCCCCTTCTTCTTTCCTCAAATTCCCTTCTTCTTTCCTCAAATCGAAAACCAGACAAGACATTAATGGCATCGTTGCAGACAGTTTGCTCTAAGTATTATTGCAAGAACTTTTCTTCTCCAGCGCTGCTCACTACTAGGCTAAACAATGAACTTTCTGCTCACTAAGTCCTGCAGGTGGAATCATTCTTGCCCATCATTATGATTCTGCTGGCTGTTTGCTTCTCCTGACTTCCCCCTTTCCAACACAGGACCACAACAGTTCTGTGGAAGAAATCAATGCTACCTGCTCAGGTCTGCCCATTTTGTCTTTCTAGATTACACTAAATCTCAGAGACTTTTAACTGGTCCCTCCCACCTTATGGCTTCCCTCACTTTTACCTCCTTATGCTCACCCTATTCAAATTTATCCTCATTCTCTATACCCCAAGCAAGAAATTACAGGCAAATATAACACACAAAAATAAATACCAATTTTCAGTGAAATTCTGAGAACTTCTAAATTGCCTTGAATGTGAAGCAGGGACATAAACTGTTTTGTCAAATTAAGCCAATTAGCACAGGGAGTTTAATGGTATCATCTGTGTGACCATTGCCACATGGATTTATCAGTTAAACTGAAGGAAGTCAGTCATTAATTCTATCCCATTCTTCTGACAAAACAGCTGTGGTGAACCCTCCCCCACAAAAAATAGATTTTTGATGCATTTTCTCTGCCTGAAGATGGACAGAACCTTAGTCCCAGCATCTTCTTGCTCTTATCTGATGCAAATATGCTGCTTTACAATTCCACTCTACCTTGTCTGCTACTTTATTTAGTTTGCCTCTAATTGTATAGCTTTTCCTGAAAGGTCAACTGCTCATCTAGTTGATGGCCTCCTGATGGAGTCTGAACTAATTATTACCCCCTGCCTACTTATGTAAGCTGTGGTCAAGATGATGTTTGGCATTATTAAGATGGGATGTTCTCTCAAGGATGCCTTCACAACTGGAAGAGCTAATGTGACAGCTCTGAGCTGAGAGACAAAAAAAAAGGAAGCCAAAACCTTGCTTTTCTTCTTCTCCAATATTTGCTCTGTGCTGTCATGCTGCATGAGGGGCTATACTGGCCATTCCCCCAAAGGAGCCCTTCACAAGAGTGAGAATCTGCCTGCAAAGAACACAGGAGGATTTTGAAGATGGCACGTGGAAAGTTGCCATAGGTCTTCCAGAAATCTTTTCTGTAAATCTCATAAGAGCTGACCTGGGGCATATGAAACCACAGCGCTCGTGAAATACAAAGTAATCATTCTGAACTCTCTTTCAGCCATTTGCATTTTCTCTTCAGAGAGATGCCCTGTGCCTACGGGAATATTTGCCTCTATTTGCAGCTGACTTTTAATCTAAGTTGGAATCTGTTGGCTTTTCTTTTATAGTTGACAGTGAAGTTGTGGCTCTGTTAAGATAAGTGTTTCTTTTGTTGCCTCTTGTATAAAATTCCTAGAAGATGTGCCCTTGAACAAATCTCCCAGAATACCAGGGCAGAAATAAAGTAGAGTCGCTATTACTGAAAGCGCTCAGCAAATCCCACACAGCCCAAGAGAATCTTAGAGAAGACGTTGAATAAAGATGCTCAGTATGGCCAGATAAAAGCACCAAACAACCAACAAATGTAGGATTATAAAGCTTAAAATCCAGAAGTATCTATTAATCCTTTACATTTGTTACCCTAATGTCTAGATTTTTATTTATTTATCCAAGTGACAATGTGGGAACATTCCTAAGCTGATTAATTTTATACACAAATAAGTTCTTAGGACATTTCTAGAACAAAAAAAAAAAAAAAAAAAGGAACACTTTCTATAAGTAAAAGGTAAGGGTTTGTTCATCCAGGTTTGGGGTTTTTTGTTTGGTTTAGGATTTTTTTGGGAGGGGGTTGTTTGTTTTTTCCCCACTGGAGGGCTCATGGGATTTCTACTTGAGCTCCTTTAAGTATCTGAGCTCATAAGTACTACTGAAAACATTAACAACCTCAAAGCTGTTGGCCCCCAGAAATGATGTAGTTAACCACTGACAGTCTTGACAATACTGTTACAAATTAGATTAGATTGTCTCAGAGTTCACAAAGGAGCCAACCCCCAAAACAGCCAATCTATCCTTTGCAACTGAGGTATAACTGAACACTTGTTTCAATGAGGTTCTTTATTGATAGATTTAAAACCCACTGTTTCATTGAAATACTTTCAACCCACATGAACATTAATAATCTTCCCATACTTGTTATGTTCATCTGAAGAGCATCCTATATACACTGAGAAACACAAGCAAGAGCCTAACTAAAGACGACTCTTTCTATGGAAGAACAGCAAGGATAAAGAAGAGACAGAAGTTCCCATGGAGGTGGCATAACTCAGAGAGGAACCTCTGTTAATCCAAGGGGAGCACTAGCTAGGTATGAAAAATGGGGCAGTTGATAATGTATTAGCTTCTGCAAGGACCCTTAGCCCTTGCATCAAGAAAGGCTGTGTGAAACTTTAAAAGCCATCTGGAACATCAACAAAAGCCTCCTACCTTATCACCACTCCAGACACTACAGCAAAATATTTTCCAAGCATCTCAGTAGATGAAGGTTAAACACAGATGAAGCAATTCTGCAGTACTGGAAGAGGATTGCTAATAAAGTTGTGGTTTATAATGGAGCAGTTTTTACCAAAATGAGAATTAAGGGGAATATAGCTACCCTAGAAAGTAGAGGGATCTGTAACCGTTTGTCTCCCAACATCGTCCATATCAGAGAAGCAGTTCCTTTCAGTGTGTGCTAAAAAAAAAGGGCACTGTTAAATACAGGGTAACCCTTTCAATTACTCTTCCCACTTCTATCTGCAGGATCAGCAGATCTGAAGTGTGCGTAAACAACACTTAAGCCCAGAGCCCCCTAAGGCAGCATCTTCTACCAGCATGGTGAGAGCTGACAAGGCTCTCCACTAAATCAACTCACCCAGCAGAAAACATCCTATATATGAAGTGAACTCTTCAAGAACAAAAGAGAATCTCAAAGTCAAAGGGAACAATGACAGGAGAATGGGGTAGCCTACAAAGCAACAGTAACCCAGCTAAAGGAAATCACACTAAGTCACAGTTAGAAAGCCAACATAAATTCTGCTTTCAGGAAGAAAAAGCTTGCTTGCTACTTCCTAGGACTGGGCTGTCCCAGTGAGGATGAACAAAACCACTCTGGACTCCTCCACTTGACTTCTGCCATTCCTGATGATGGGAGCTTGGCAAAATTCAAGTTCTCCAGTAGACACACTGAAAACTGTTCAATTATTCAAAGAGTAAAGTGCTAGATATGAGTCAAGAAAACAGGATCAGGAGCCAGGTCTCAGTATTGTGGTTAGCAAGTGTGGTTAGCACAGAATGGCTTTAACCACAGCAGTGCCTGCATTGAGCAAGGCTTCAGAAATCAAAGCACAGCATTTCAAGAGAAACAAATGGGCTTAGGAGCCCACATCCCCTTGAATGAATTGCATTTCTAAACACAGCAATGGCTTTTTTTGCAGCTCTTTCATCTCCTGCCACAAAACTATAAATTGTATCCAAATCTCTATCCTCTTTGCTAAAGCTGTTCTCAGTCTTGTTTCTTTCTCCAGAAATATACTATCACAATGAGAATAAAGCCAAAAGAAGCAGCTGATGCCATTTGTTTAATTAGCTGGACAGTTTCTTATGGATGTGATATTTGAAACTTTGTGCAAGAGGAGTTCTTCAAACTACAGCTTTTTGAGCATGTAGGTATGAGTAAGAATGTGTCTTTCGTTAGTAGTCTCCCAGTCAGGAAAGTCTGCCCGACTCAAATGATGACTTAGTGTCATAGGAATCATATTTCTTTTTCGCTGTTTTATAACCACTCATCTTGAACTGACATTGCACAGTGCTCTTCACTGCTGGTGTTAGATGGTATATCAGCATCCAGAGCAGCCTCAGAATCTTCTGGATGAAAAGTTCCTATGATTAACTTTAAAAATGTCAATCGTTCGCCATGTTCAGTATTCAGGCTTGTTCATCAGTTAGTAATAACATTCCTAGCTGAACTGAAAATGTGTTCTGAGTAAGTGCTGGGAAAGGGAAAGCTTAAACGTTTGACAGCAGTTAGAGATGAAGCAGACTGTACTTTTCATTTCCGAAATGAGGATGCACTGATTTTCAGCAGGCTTCTGCAACAGAATCCACTACAAGATTATGGGAACAGACCTTTTCTTCTTGGTTTTGTGACAACTACAATTCTGCATTCCTCAGCTCTGCCCTGCAATTAAAAGGGGAAGATACCAGAAACAGCTGAAGAAGCAAGAGACAAGAAAGGAAAAATAAGCTGATTCCAACTACGCCTCTCTTTTCCATGTGTGCCATACGCATTTCGTTATTAGATTAGAAGCTTCTTCCTGCACCATCTCCATAAGCTTTGAAATTGCCACCATTAAAGAACGTCACAGAAGTTATTTTTAAACTGTGGATTGTGTTAAAGAGAGAATCTCATTTTTAAAAATGTAATGGAGAAAAAGCATTCATTAGAAGACTATGACAGCTGAGGGAAAAAATATTCATCATATTCCGAGGATATAGAAGAGAAAAAAGCTTGGAATGTGTTCTTGCTCTCTCAGCCTGAATATCTCTCTCTTCCCTGACTGGTGTGAAATACGATCAATCACATTAATTCTGCACATACTAAAAATGAGCTTCTCCAACTCATTCAGCTCTAAAGTCACAGTGTCTCGTCATATGCACCTAAATGAAAAGGGATTGGTTTCATATGCTGGAAAGTAGGTGGATCTCCCAGCATGCCAACCTGATTTTCAGAGGCATACCAGCTCCCACAACATGCATTGATCACCAGGCAAGAAAGAAGCAGGTAGCAGATCTGTGATTCTCAGGGGAGCAGTGTCTGCAGCCATGGCCCTCTGAACAGCTTTCACTGGTTAGATGATCTTCAATCACCTCCATTCCCCAGTGGGGACTGCCACCAGGAGACTCCTGCTTGCCTCATGCTGCTCAACACCATCACAGTGCTTTAACACTTAACAACAGTTTAAGATGAGAAAATAGGTATCAAGCCGTACTCGGAAGCAAGTGAGACACTGAGCTTAAAAATATCCTCCTGACTAGCAAAGGCAAGTGAATGCATGTCCTGCTCAGATGCTCAAAAACAGGCAGAAGAGAGGAAAAAAGTTCACATGCAAGAGAAAGGGCAAGACCAATGTTAAATGGGGAGTGAGGATTTCTCCCACGAGCAAGCAAATAAACTCCTCATGCATTATTCACAGTCTGTGCATCTGGGGACTGGTATACCTCCTGTAGAAGGAAAAAAACCATTTAGCATCCTTGTAGCTTCAAAACTGCAGAATCACCCCAGGGAAAAGATCGAGGGAAGAGGCTGAGGTGTGAGGCCAGTTAAAAGTCAAACACCGTAAGAGGTAAGAGTGTGTGTGGTTTGTTTGGTGTTTCTTACTATTATTATTTTAGAGGTTGGATACTCATCCAAGGAAATATGAGACTGAACTGATCCAAGTTTGAAAACTGCAGAATCACCCCAGGGAAAAGATCGAGGGAAGAGGCTGAGGTGTGAGGCCAGTTAAAAGTCAAACACCGT
>JAVHNF010061943.1:12867-27213 GCA_034783455.1 Micropsitta finschii
TCTAGATCACGGTGGGAACTCCTACACAAGTAAAAATCTCTAGTTTTTGAAAACCTGAAGAAAATTTAAATGAAACGTAGGTACATAGCTCTTTTTTTTCTTTTTTTTTTTCATTTTTAGATATTATTTAGAATAACATTTTAGCTTTAAATACTATAAATTTGTTCAAGTTGTTATCTTAAGCATCCTTCAGAGCTATCATCAAAAGAAAGACAGTACAGACTAATGAAAGGGGCCAGGATAAAAGGAACTGGCTCTTTATAACTTTCAGCAATTTATTCCCCAACTGCAAAAAAGTGACTAAAGAATAGAAGTGGAAACAATTTGTTTTTCAGATCTGTTGGCACTGAGCAACAGAAATTTAGAAACCCAGAAAAATCTATTTTCACTTTAAAATTTCTTTTACAAGTCTGTATCTTTTGTCTGTATTTCTTCATCTGAACATTATGAAACTTTTTAAATTGGAAGTGTAGGGGGGAAGAATTTTAAATACCTGGTGGTTCTGTTAGTAGAAATGTTGAGATGGTTTGTCTGATCAGCCATTTGAAGAACATTACACAGTCAAGTAAACAATGTCTGTTCTTGGCCTCGGGCTGACAGTGCAGGAAGTACAATTGTGTAGCTAGAACACTTGTATACTGGAAGCTATGGAAGAAAAAAAGGTTTTGAGTTGTGAGCAATTGACTAGTTCTAAATGTAGAAGAGGAAAAAGTTAGTGTGAACACTGACCCAGAAATTGGAAAAGTGTTCTGGAAGTTGGCAACAGTTAGTTGGTATGGCAGAATTAACTGGCAACACTGAAATAACTTTCAGGAAAGATTTAGCAAAACAATCAGACATGAAATTCATCCACAGGTGCAAGGAAATAAAATTGGGAAGGAAATATTTAAGCAATTTCTCACTGATTTACACTGATCACTTACAGTCTTTCAGCAAGCAAAACAAATCCTAGAAATCGCTGCAAACAGCTCACCATACAACACCAAGGCCTGGTAAAATACAGAGCAGAATCTTGCAAGAATAATTCAGAAATTTATCAAAGCTTCATAGCACCAATCAGTAAGAGAGGAGACTGTCCTGATGAAAAAGAAGTGCTGTTTGTATCACTTTACTGTAAATATTTAAGAAAAAAATCCAAATAGACAAACCTGTGCAAGGGGTTTGGAAGGCTCCTTAAGAGCAGAAATTGAAGAAATCCCCAGGGCAGCAGGCAGGTCCTGCACCACATCTGTTTTCCATACTGAACCAGAAGTTGGTAATATGAACAGCTGTTGTCTCATCTGACTGTGATTGCTATAAGAATAACATGACTATTCTTCTTTTAACTCTTTGGGGGAAATGGGGGGTATATTTTTGACTGTACAGGACATAGAGCCAAATCAGTCTCCCCAGGATCCTGTAGGGCGGCCCATTATGCACCAGTCTGGAATTAAGCATGCCACTGGTGAAGCAGTCTACATTGATGACCTTCCTTCTGTGGATGGGGAGCTCTTCCTGGCTGTCGTCACTAGTTCCAGAGCTCATGCTAAGATTGTGTAAGTGTATCTGAAGTGTATCTGAGGAAAGCTCATATGGGACTATAGGAGAGAAAGATTGGAAAAGATTTTATTTTGAAAGAAAACTGTTTTCATTTATGTTTTTTGGCTGCAAAGTTACACCTGTTCTAGCAGTTCGTTCAGCATTCACCAAAATGAACACATCCAAGTTGTCTGCCCAGCATTCACACATGAAAACATATCCAGGTGGTCTGGTCAGAACTGATTGTGATGACAGAGAGGACTTGGGCTTCTAGCTATAGTCTGTGTCATACTTCCTAGCTCACTCTTACGTTGGAGATAGTATGCTGGGTTTGGATCTGCGTTTTTTTGGTACCATCAGGGAGCTAACATTACCCCCATCACTGAGTCAGTAGGATTTATTCACTTGCCTTTAGTCTTCTGATATGGGTATCCAGAGAAGATTCCTTTAGATGTGGTGTGAGTGTGGTGACCTGCTAAAACATGCCATTCTTACTGACCTTCTGCTGTTTTTTTCTGATCCTTCTACACCCATACATTCCCATTCATTCTTCATTTATACTGGTCTTGCCATTTCTATTTTAATTCTTTACATGAACCCTCCATTTGCAGGGGGTTATTTGTATCTGTGTAGGCTGTGATGTCTTAGAAAGTTGCAATTATAGTATCATAATTGTGCAGAGATTTTTATTATATCACTGCAGTTCAGGCAGTCAAATGGGCCAGTTATTTTCCTGTTGCATCTAGAGTATTTCCTAGAAATGAAGCAGTCTAGTAGAATTTTAAATTCTACTAAATTTTAACCTGTACTTCTTTGCATAGCAGAAATAGAAGGAAAAGACATGTCTGAACCTATAAGCAGCACAAGAAACATACATCTCTATTTGTTCTTTTCCTCTGTGCATTGCTTTGTAAGACTAGTGAGTTACATTTCTCTCTTCCCTATCCCAATCAGATCTATAGATACCTCAGAGGCTCTAAAAGTACCAGGTGTGTTCGATATAATATCAGCTCATGATGTACCCGCCACAAATGAGTTCTACTATTCTGATGATCCAGAGATTGTATTTGCAGGAAACAAGGTATAGCTATAATATTTTTTTTTAAACTTAATATCTTCATTTTTACTATTTTTCTTCAGCCTTTTATAATGAAGTTTTATTTCATATGTTTTATATTCTGCCTAGAGAAAAAAATATATAAATCAGAAGAATACAGAGTAAACTTCACAGAACCGTCTGTGTTGTTGGGACAGTATGTTTCATTGAAAGTTAGGCTCCTGTTACCCATTTTTGAATACTGTATTTTCCTTGATTCCCCAGTTATACCAGTGCCTATGATTTCTAAGAATTTATTTACTTCGTGGATGACCTAAAAAATAAAAAAGTCCTACATCAAAATTCTAGAAGGGAAACATGAACAGGGGTTACACAAAACAATATCAGCATCACATGGTAATCATTTGAATCTTGTGTTCTATTAAGTAATATGTATTTTACAGGTGATTTGTGTTGGTCAGATTGTCTGTGCTGTGGTTGCAGATTCAGATGTTCACTCTAAGCAAGCAGCTGCAAAAGTCAAGATAGAGTATGAAGTGCTGGAACCAGTGATCTTAACAATTGAGGTACTAGTAATTTCTTTTCTCTTGTTTTTTTATTATTTTATCTACTTAATTAGTGGAGGCAGCAGTCCACACTTTTCACTTGCTTTTTAAACACAATTTTCTAGGGGAAAAGGGTGAATATGAATATACAATCAACCAGTCTATCTCTCTATAAAAAAAAAATTTCAACCTTTTGGCTAATTTTGACCACTGGTGGTAGATAGGCAACAGTCTCAGAAGTATTAAGGTCCCACAGATTTCATAATAACAAACATAAGTGTATGAAAGAAGAACTCTTCTAATGTTTCTGGTGAGGAAAGTCAGTGAGCATGCTGGTTGGTTGTAATTTTTTTGGTAGCTGTCCACTGGTCAGTCACTGTGCGTATATTGGCTGAATGATCAGCTCCTGATAATCTGTAGCATTTTTATCTGTTGTCCAGCTAGCAAGACAACAAATTTAGGCTGGAGATGTAGGAAGTGTTGGGGGAATGTGAGGGGAAAGATGCTAAGGATATAGAACATGTTAAAAATTTGATGTGGGAGTTGTAGGGGAAATGGACTTATGCTGGGTGTTAGATGTATGAGAGGGAAGAGCAGGTTGAATGAACTAAATACATTTCCTTCAGAAACTGCTATCATCACTAACACAAGATACAGCAGGAAAGAATTGCTGGAACTGAATGTACAAACTTACCAAAACTGACAGTAAAGCAATGAAATACAGTTGTTCATTGAATCTTTAAAATACTTTGAAAAACTGTTTCTCCTTTTCTTCACTGCAGGAAGCTATAAAGCACAACTCATTCTTTGAGCCCCAAAGAAAACTAGAACAAGGGAATGTTGATCAGGCGTTTGAAACTGTTCATAATATAATTGAAGGTAAACTGCAGATTATATTTGGTGAGAAGTTGTTGCCAGTATTTGGGTTTGTCTGTCCATTCAAGTCTCAGTTCTACCTTTTTTCCATATAACCATTGGGCCTGAGAAAAGTCACCTAGAAGAAAGTGTGATTAAACCTAGTGGTCTTGTGGTCCTGCTACTGCATTCAAGCTTTCTACATCCTCTGTCCTTGAAACAGAATCGCAGAATGATTAGGTTGGAAGGGGGTCATATATTCCAACCTCCTGCTTAAAGCAGGTCCAGTTAGATCAGGTTACTGAGGGCCACGTCCAGTCATGTTTTGAGTATCATCAGAGATGGAGATTCCACAACCTCTATAGGAACCTCTTCTAACGTTTGAGCACTTTCATGGTGTTTTGGGTTGTTGTTGGGTTTCTTTTCTTATATCAATTTGGAATTGCTTGTGTTCATTGCTTCCTGTCCTTCCACTGTACATCTCTAAGAACAATCTGGCTTGGTCTCCCTCCCATTACATAGTTGTAGACTTAGATCTCCCCTTAAAGCTTTTCTTCTTATGGATGAATAAATCCAGTTTTGTCAACCTCTTCTCATACATTCTGTGGTCCAGCTCCCTGATGATCTTGGTAACCTCCTTCTTCACCTGATCCGGTGTGTCTATGTTTTGTTTAATTTACTTGTTTTATTTAATGTTGACCAGGTGTAGGTGTGTCAACATTAAGTGTGTCAACATTAAATGTGTCAACATCAGGTGCGTTATTCTGCTCTTGTTATTCTCTTGTTATTCTGCTCTTATTATTCTCAGGTTATGTTGATGCCACTAGAAGAAGATCATTTTAATACTTTAAGGAGTTTAATCTGTGTTTTTATTTTAGATGTTGCTCCTTCATAAAAGAGTGTCAGATTTTACATGACTTACATGATGATGGGCTGTTAATTCTTCCCTGATTCATTTCTTCTGTCTTTTTCTCTCAGTAACACTTGTGTTTTTCTTTTTGGATCAGGGGAGATTCACATTGGGGGGCAGGAACACTTCTACATGGAGACTCAGAGTGTGCTTGCAGTTCCAAAAGGAGAGGATAAAGAAATGGATGTGTATGTGTCTACACAGCATCCAGCATTTATTCAGGTAATACAGAGCATTCTCCGAGAAAGTGGTTGCCAGCTTTTTAAGTTTGATTTACAAATCCATCTTAACAATTTAGAAGCAGTAGTAACATGAAATTGCAGATCTGGATTATACAACAGCTGCTTTGAAGTACTGCTATATCCTGATAAAGGATAAACACTTGACCACTACACTGTGAGGATAAGAAGGAAGTAAATATCTCATATTTCCCTTTGATCAATGCCCCACTAATGTAGGCATGAAAAACTCTGTGGAGTGCTGAGGCACCTCCATCTCCCTTAGCTTTCTATTGCAGTAAGGAGCAGTCAGCACCCTGCAAAGTCTGATCCTGCTGTGGTGTTCATCAATTCTAATAGATGTAGGGGAGACTGCTGCTCTGTAGCATAATGGAATAGTTTGGTTTTAAATGAACCTTTAACGATCATCTCATCCAACCCCCCACCATGGATAGGGTTATCTTTCACTATATCTCAAAGTTTCTGAAAGCCCTGTCCAACCTGACCTTGAACACTTCAAATGATGGGGCACCCACAACTTCTCTGGGCAACCTGTTCCGGTGTCTCACCACCCTCACTGTAAGAAATGTCTTCCTTATGTCCAGTTTAAAACTCCCCTCTTTCAGTTTCAGTACAGGCCTTTGTAAAAAGTCTTTCTCTGTTTCTTATAAGCCCCCTTTATATATTGAAAGTCCACAATAAGGTTTTACTGAAGCCTTCTCTTTGCCAGTGTGAACAACTGCAACTCTCAGTCTTTCTTCACAGGAGAGATATTCTAGCTCTCTTTATAATTTTGATGATGGTAAATGTTGCAAGGCTTACATAGCATATAGTCTGCATAGCAATAGCTGTGGTGCAGGAAACTGACAGTATATCAGACTCAGTGCTGGCATTTGTGTTTAAAAACCACTTCAGCTCTTTTTATCATTTCCATTATTAGTAGTATATTGCTAATAGCCAAGAAGTGTGATGAACTTTGTGCTTGAGAAAATGATTTGAAGCAAGAACATTCCTGACACTAGCAGGCCATTAGACTGTTAAAAAGAAAATGTTTTTATTTGAATTAAAATTATTACCTTAGTAAGAAAAAGAATAAAAACTGTATTCTAATCCCTTTTTCTTATACCTAAAGCTTCTTACTGTTTAGGTAATGAAATCCAAGGGTATTTATTATTCTTCACTTCTGTCTATGGCCCTTTCGCAGTCTCCATGGTAGAGATTTTGGTATCTTTTTCTTGCTTTTTAACCTCAGGTAAAGAAAAAATTATTTGCTTATGATAAAAAAAAAAAAAAAAAGGAAAAGAAAACATCTATGGAACCCTTTTCTAAGAAAAGATGTTATAGCCTCACTTTTAGGCTTAGTTTGAGATGGCATAAAAGATCAAAACTATTTTTACAGGAGATGGTAGCTGCAAGTTTAGGCGTTCAAGCCAATAGGATCATGTGCCACGTTAAACGAGTTGGTGGAGCTTTTGGTGGTAAACTCTTGAAATCTGGCTTACTGGCATCAGTTGCTGCAGTGGCAGCAAACAAGTAAGTGCAGTAAGTGTGCGTGGGGATATGAAGAGAAAATGGGGTGAAGAAGTTTTGCATTTTGGCTAAAATGCTTTCTCCTTTCCCAAAGCTGCTAGCCAAAACGTAAAATCTTGACTGTTCACATTTTGTAAGACTGTTAGTGCATTTATTTGTTTTGTTACACTACTTAATGTTAAGCAGCACTAGCCTCAACTAAAGTATTGAGAATTGAAGAAATTGGTGTTAGCATAAGCTAGAAATATTCTTGAAATTATTGAGAATTTTGGAAGGACCAGTCCCTAACTACTGAGGCTTTGTATGTAGATTCAAAGCGTGCCATTAACCATCCAGATGTGAACTTCACTGCACAGCAGGCTGCAGAGGGAAGAGTTCATGAGTGGAATTGCATCTAAGAACAAATAGTTCTGGTTCAGACCCCAACATCTTTCAGTCAAAAATTAGCTTAAATCTATTAGGTGGGGTTTTTTTTGCTAATACTACCTGAATTAACCTAGGAACCTTAATAAAGCTCTGTTCCCCACCCTCCAAATTTGGCCAGACAATAGTGGCAATTAGCTGCCAGGGCATAACCTCTTCTATAAGCATAACTGACTTGCTGCAGAATGCACATCAGGCTACATCCTGTTTTAGCCAAAACGACCTTGTAATCTGAGTGATTAGTTCAATACATTTCTATTGTTACTATTGTTATTATGTACAAACTGGTTTTGATTATTTTTGGCCTTGTTACCTGTGTTTTGGATTAATCAGGCCATGCCAAAAATAATCTTTTATATAGTTTAAACAATTACTTTTTTTGTTATTGTTAGGACTTTATTTTACATCTTATGTCCATTTTTTCAAAAGTAACTTTTAAATGGTATTCGCATTTGTAGACTAATTTTTATATTTATTATTATCTGTGTTTTGGTTTTATTCAAGGCACCCATTTTCAGTATGATTCTGAACAGCTAAGAAGCGATTATTTCTTGCTTAAAATGAAATGCTAACTGCTGGTAGCTCACTTAACACAGTTCAGTCTTAACACTAAAATAATTTCTTGAGAAGTTTGCACTGAGTTATCCTGTTGGCTTTCAAGAGACGAAATTAAAATTCAGACATGATTGTAAATGCAAAACATATGAACTCTGAACATGGATTTAAGCATAAGTTTAAGCCTAAGTTAAGTTTAATCTAAATGCATGTTTATATGCATGGCTAGGTCTGGATACATGATACATGCTGAATAGCTGTTTTGTTAACAACATCTCATTTTCACTGAAATTTGACTTTATTTTTGATTTAGAACTGGCAAAGCAGTCCGCCTTATTCTAAGCCGAGGGGATGATATGTTAATCACTGGTGGCCGACATCCTTTTATTGGTAAATATAAAGTAAGTGCCATAAGAATTCAGTGAAAAAATACCTGCTCATATTCTGTGAAAAAGTATTTTAGTGTTACTGTGTAATGTGTCCTATTAATAAAGATGAGTATAATCGGTTCAATTTTAAAACAAAACTAGCCAGGAAACCAGGAGATTATGTTGCTGTGCAGTCTTTTCTCTGCTTTTGCCTGTATCTCTGCAGGATTTTGGTTTGTTTTATTTTCTAGTCCCTTCATGTCCTTTTCCTCTTCCAGCTCTTTCTGTCTTTCCTTCTGGGAGCAGGAAGCTAAACTAGCTGAGGCTTCTCTAGAGGTTTATTTTAAACCGTCCATATGGTTTGGTTCACACAAAGGAGCAGCTTGTTTTTCACAGAAACAGTGTCATCCAGGAAAACTCACCCTATGGAGGAAATTCATCTCTTCCCTGCTCATGCACTGTCTTCAGTCATAACTACTCATTAGGACAGGTCCTGCCTTCCTTTACATCTCTACTTGACTTAGAAATTACGTATGCCAGCCAGCCACCATAAGAGGGTTCAGCTCCAGGTTATCCAGCTGTGTCCAAAGAGGGACTCTGAAGAAAGAAATCCCTGGACTTACAATCTAAATTACTCACCCCTCACACAACAGTTCAGACCGATAGTAATATTAGTATCTAGGATCTTCCTGTTCTTCATTGGGTCCTTTTATTGTCTCTAGGCAGGCTGTTTCTTTTCTCTAAGGTTGCAGCTTCTCCTGGTGATTGTAGCTTCCTTCCGGCTTGAACCAGCTCTGAGGCCTTGTTTTATTTAACTAGTTAAAAAGTTCCACATATCTAGGTGACAGTTCACAGCTTGCAGCCTAAGCCTTCAGCAAATTCAGCTGTTAATGCTAAACAAGTTACACTAAACAAGTTCTATGTAAATAGTATATCAAATCGCACAACGATCTACATAGGTAAAGTTAGGGAGATTTTATAAGATGTTTCCCTAAAGTTGAAAACAAGACGTAGCTCATGTTGAGAGTTCAGAAACCATTAGTGGCAACAGGTGAAAGAGAGATGTGAGATACAGATAAAATTTCATCAAAAATTAAAACTAATGCTATACCCCATTGGCCGGACAGTATTCGTACAGTCAGAGTGGGATTTGACTTTATCTACGGTGAACACTCCTAGATGACACACTTATTAGCCATGTCAGGCAAGACACAGGAAGCTACTGGGCTTCCCTGCCTCTCCCTTTCCCAGTGGACTGATGTTGCTTATTATGTGCTATATCTATAGAGGTGGGAAAGCCAATATCATAGGAAGATACTTTCTTTCTCTCTCGCCCTTCTGTAATTTCAGTGAATGCTGCCAAGAAATTAGTAGTGCAGTATAAGGCTAATTGTGTGGGTTACGTTCATTTTCAAAATATACAAGCACCGAAGAAATAAATGAATGCCAAAATCTAAATAGGTTATTGTTGTTCCTTGTAGGTTGGCTTCATGAATGATGGTAGGATCAGAGCTGTGGATGTCAAATATTATATTAACGGAGGATGCACCCCTGATGAATCTGTCCTGGTAAGGATTTTATAAGCTGACAGATCTTATGGAGGAATTATTATTTGGAGAATTATGAAGGCCAAATTCCCTTGCACATGTATTGTTAATCGTATAGTCTTCTGATATAGGGACTGTGGGTTGTTGGAAAATCTACACCTAGTCGTGTAACTCGTCCTTATTCAGTGCAATGAATCACTATTATCCTTTTTGATATTTTCCCATGCATTTCCTTCATGAATGTTTTTTTCAGACTTATTTTCCCATGATTAACATGTCAGCTATCAGTATATTCCTTTTAAAATACACAGTACCTGTATTTGTGCCTCCATAAAGCTCTATGTCTACAAGGCTTGAAGACCTTTCTTAGCCTTCAGAAAGTTCATAGTGGTAGTTGTCCTGTTATTATCTCTATGCATTTGTGTACTGGGTTTGCATTTATTGTGCTGTATACCTCAGTTCCCCACTTGTAGGTCTGCAAACACAGAATGTTGCTTGCTTTAATATCAGTCACTAGCTATTTGTGTTTGTATGGTCTATTCTAGCTGTAACTAAAATATTTATTGAGGTTACTACCTCTCATCTGCTTGTCATTGCTCCACTTCTCTGCACTCTGAAATCTGTCAGTGTGACTACCCATGCTATTGCTGACTAACTAGGTTCTGAAAAATAACTTGGATTAGAAAAAATCACTATGAAAAGCATGTATATTAATGTGAATCGCATATCAGAATCATCTTAAGATGAAGTTCTACAATGTTATAGTGAAGCTGGTAGACCTAGAACTGGGAGGCAGTGATAACTGAGTAACCTTTCCATCCAGCTCAGCTGCAGCTGGAATAGCGCATATGATAACAGCCCAATTCTCTAACATCACTGCTTAATTAATTACATTGATAGCTGTGTGTGTCTCTTCCTATGGCATTAATAATTCAGTACTTTTAAAAGGAGAAATAAGTTTACTGGAAATAAAATTATAAGCTTTATAGAACTTGAAGTCCATGTTTTTTGTGGTCAGCCTGACTTACCCATGTGTTCCCAAGACAGTATTTTGGGATTTGTTCTTTAGAAAGGACCTTACTTTATGGGAGCCCCACCCAGGAGAGCCAAGATACTTGATGCTCATTGTAATAAAGACTGGTCTTCAGCATGAGGGTTGAATACCAGTAATCTATGCTTAACTTAGTTATTGTTCACTCAAGAATTAATAATATGGTTTAACTCTATGATTGCATCAAGATTAGAGCAGACATTTCTGGGAAGAAATTTTGCAATAGCTAAGAGATGTATTATGATAATACGTTGTATTCACTCTGGTTTATTAATAGCCTTCTTATGACTAATTAGCTTCATACATTTACTTTCTCTGAAGTACATAAAAGTTGTGGTCATAATTAAAAAAAAAAACCCCAAACTTTATTTTTCCTGTATTCCACAAATAACTTTTCGACTTGCATTTCCCAAGCGAAAAGGTAGTATTATATGACGTTATTCATATGCACAGTTATTACAGGAAAGCTGTCTTCAGTTGTTTCTATGCAGAAGTGTTTTAAAGTTTATTGTTTAAAGCTCAATGGGAACAGTAGGAATACAGGCTTGCATTTACCATTCTGAGAAATCGACTTAACATTGAAGAGATACTGTGGCCTCTTCATGAGACATCAGAACTTTAAAAAGTTTATTTATTTATTTATCTTATATTGACTCCTAGAATGCAATTTGAGGTCTCTAATATAGGATTTTCCCTTTCTTGTGGTTTTGTGCAATGTGAAATCTCTAAAAGAAAAATGGAAGAACCAGAAGACAATGTAGACTGCAGTATATATGCTTTCTGATGGGACTAAACCTTAACTGTGAATTTCCATAGGATGTGATAATTCAGAATGTTTTCATCAGTTCCTTTCACAGCTCCTATTGCTTTAAATATAATCTGCCTATTTTTAGTTCTGTGTAGTTTTTGATATCAAAGTAGGAGCAAAATCAATCACAAAATGAAGTATGGGCTACATCCTTAACTAGTGACCAGCACTGAACTATTAGTACACCAGCTGTGTTCTATGAATATCAAAAAAGAACTGAAGACTAATATGATACATGACAAATATATTAATAAGGTCTGTACATGTGCGTAAGAGTATTTTTACTACGAGTGATTGACAGAAACCCAATTTTAAAGCTAATTGTCTCAATTTAAGGTCTAAAGAAGATTTAAATGTGAATTTGAAAGAAGCACAGTTCTGACATTTAATAACTAGACCTGTTCATCCTCTACCACAGGTAGCAGCAGTATCCTTATTAAAAATGGACAATGCATACAAGATTCCCCACTGGAGATGCTGGGCTTATGCCTGCAAAACAAACTTGCCATCAAATACAGCATTTCGAGGGTTTGGCTTTCCCCAGTCAGCACTGGTGACAGAAACTTGGATAACAGGAGTTGCAGATAAAACTGGTTTATCACCAGAAAAGGTGAGAAAATGAAGGCATCTTATCTCCTGAAACCAAGTCTACACAATTGGAAAGTTAAAACCCTTTAGACTAGCTTAACTGGTTGAACAAATCTTCCCTAAGTCAGACAAAATTTATGCCCAAATTACTATTTTTTTATTAATGTCTGATTGTTGAATGAACAGCATGTTCTTACAAACTGAACCAAACCGGTAATGTTCAAAAACCATATGACAATCTTCTTCTTGTCTAACAGTACCCCCAAAAGTCAGTCTGCCTTTAACTGGATTGTATGATAGGTGTTAACTTTTTTATTTCAGATCAGGGAAATAAATATGTATAAAGAGAACGAGCAGACACACTTCAAACAAAAGCTTGATCCACAAAATTTAATACGGTGTTGGAATGAATGTATGGAGAAATCTGCATACTACAGTAGGAAAACAGCTGCCGATGAATTTAACAAACAAAATTACTGGAAGAAAAAAGGGATTGCCATTGTACCAATGAAGTTTCCGTTTGGATTAGGCACACGTTATCTTTCTCAGGTTAGTTTATTTGAAGAATGATTAAGCTAAGCTTTTTATCCATAGAAGGTTACAGTTACTCTACCTTAGGATACAAAATGTCTTATATATCAGGTCTGGAAATCTGTGGTCCTCTTTACAAGCTAGCTACACTAGCTTCTAGCTCTCTTCAAGCTGTGATCAAAGTTGGTTGGCTTTCAGGACGCCAGCAGCTTGGACCCTACCCAATCCCATCTCTTGTGATGTGGCGTTAGTATAGATGAGTTGGCCACCTTTATGAAAAGTTTTTGAGGAATAATGGCAAAGTGTTCATTGAATAAGCACTGAGCTTATTCTTTCTGACCATGGGGGTACTATGGGATGCTGTTCTTAAAGACTTAATGTTTTGATGTAATCAAAGATTAAGCTTAAGGAAGGAGGACAGTATTTTTGGTCTTCATATTTTATTTTGTTTTAATGTTAGTGTATTCCACTGCTTCTGGAATAGGCAGCATTTTATAAATTGAAAATTAATTGACTGGCTTGTGTTGTATCAAACTGGCTGTCTCTGTTCAAGACTAAAGTCACAGGGTCCGTGTAGTCTAAAGTGCTACTTCCAGCTGAGTCCAGAAGGAAAAATGTCATTCAGAACCTTGCTGATGTGACTAATGTTACAGTCTGACCAACCTGTGCTGCTGAAAAACCTGTGTCCAAAGGCTCTCAAACATCAGTGAGAGAGAAAATGGAACTTGCAGCAATTTGCATGTACAACCCCTAGTGAGTGAGGTCCTCCAGCTAGTTTTGGAACCATTGAGATACTGTTGCCAGGTGTAGATGTATTTCAGGATTTTGCAACAAGAAAAGCAGATCTCCAAGGATTAGTGTCTTTTCAAGATCGCTGTAAAAGAAGAGTAGGAAATAGCATTCCAAATTTTGTCTTCTATTCAAAAGCATTAAACAGATAAATTGAAATACATTTCAAAACTGTGTCTTTCTTTTTTGATTCATCAGTTCATCACCATATACAACACATTTCTCACTAGTCTAATCTTGTTTTTATTTTTTTAGGCTTCTGCTCTGGTTCATATTTATACTGATGGGTCTGTGCTTCTGACACATGGTGGAATTGAAATGGGGCAGGGTATTCATACAAAAATGATTCAGGTAACAAAGGATCCAAATAAATGTTACCTTGTGCTTTTTGTGTCATGCAGGTAAACAGTGTGAAGGTTTTCTTCTTGGTTAGTTAGTGTACCAGTAGGACAGTTTCTGTATGAGCATAGCCACTGCTTCTTTGCATTAAGAGAGTTAGAAAGCAAAAATACCTTCATTAAGAGTGTCAGAAACAGCAGAAATAAAATACAGATTGTTTGCTTTTTATTCTTCCAATGGTATGAGTAGAGGCTTATTAAAAATTAGATTTTTCAGGGGCTGATCCCATAAAATCTACAGTAAAAAGAAGACAGCATTCAGATTAGTATACAGTTCAGACAATACTATTATGGTTGTATTTGCTTAATCTATAAAGATATTCATCAACTTTATGAAAGCTTGGGATTTGGACCTGCATAATTTGCCCTAAGTCATACAAGATATAAGCAGCAAGATCAGGAACCAAATGTTGGATTCCAGAGTCTCAATGCAGAGTTGGAGTAGAGGTGAAATCATTGCCATTGTCTTATGTTTCTTTGTACCCACAAACTGATTTCAGCTGGAGGTTGGAAGAGGACTTGTTAGTCCTGGTGTTATTTCGTGGTATTGCTGACCAGCAAGTACAAGGGAACTGTTGGAATGTTTAGAATGTTTCTAAAACAGAGAAGAATATGTTGTTCTTCCTGAAACAGATTGCTAGTCGGGAATTGAAAG
>JAVHNF010061955.1:28065-39125 GCA_034783455.1 Micropsitta finschii
CTGTGAAAAGGCAACAACACTGGTAGCTGGAAAACCTAATTTGATATTATTCTAATAATTTCTTGCCTCTGTTCATCAAGTGCAGCTGCCCTAGTAAGTACCTTTTTATGAAAAAAGACTTCAACTGCTCTCCCATTATTTCCTCACTTGTAATTGTTCTTAGAAAAAAACCACACTGGAATTTCATTTGCATGCAGCTGTATAGAATATTTGCATTCAAATAAAAACACGCTGGATTTGCTTCTTACGATATCTAAATGTTATTTCATTGTGTCAACCTAGCCTCCTTAGCAAGGCTCCTTTGGCTATTTATTGTACCCTCCTTCAGTATTATTGCTGTGCCTGCCATCTCGGGTCTTTCTTCCTTTTATTTCTTTTACTACTATTTCCTGTGCTTTCTTTTCCCTGCATCTAAGATCTAATATTTTTTCTCCCCCCCTTTATTTCTGCATTTCTTTTTAATTTCTCTCCTCTTCTCCATATGTCATACTGCCGTGTCCCATTCCCCCTACATCCCCCCCCGGGCTCTTTCTCCTGGCTTCTCTCTCTGCACAAGCTTTTCTGACTCTGGCTTTCTCTCTGTCTCCCTGGTTTCCTTTCAGTCACCTTCACTGGAATGTTGGCAGAAACACTTTTTTTCTTTGCAAACAAAGAGACTAACTAAGCAAATGAATAAATGAAATAGCTGGAAGAGGATGGGAGGTTTCAGTTCCAGAAGGGTCTGTATTCTGCGAGATGCTTCTCACTTCTTAACACAGGAGGAGATAGTTGCACTGCCTGCCCACCCCAGCCTCACAGGGAGCCAGGCTTACTCCCTCCCCTGGCGTGAGGACCTTGGCTGGGAGTGATGGATTGCACTGCAGTGAGCCTGGGAGCATTGCAGGGAAAAGAGGGGGAGGGATGGGGAAGGGAGGAGACACGCTGCCAGCGTCAGGACAGGAAGGATGTAGTGGGGCTGAGGAGAGGGGAGTGGAAAATGGGGAAGGGGAGGGCATGCCTTTCTGCTGGCTGCACTGTGCCGAGCAGATTGGGGAGCACAGGTCTGAGGCAGGCACAAGGCAGCGTGGTCAAGGTTGTCACTGGGCTGAGGGGCAGACAGGCAGGGAAATGGAAAAGCACTAGGGAAAGGGAGGAGGGAGAGAAAGGCAGAGCTTGAGAAAGTACGGCCTAGGTTATGAGGCAATGACAAAAGAACACAACTCTTGCAACCTGAATTTCTTTGGAGTGGCAATAGAGGAGCCAATGTTAGAGATGCAGAATCACCCAGAAGGTCAAACGAGGCATACTGCAAACTGTACTGAAACGTGCTTTCACTGCACTCTGACGGGTGGTAACAATACGGCCCTTGGGCAGTAGCGAGGTACATCTGTAATGAAGCCACTGGTGATAATAAATGTCTTGGCAGCGTCTGGCTGCAGCAGCTTTATTGCCTTGTGGATTTTGGCAAGGGGGATGTGTCCTTCTGCCTGGGCACTGTCAGGAATGCAAACGACCTCCTCCCCACTGCACCAACTTCAAGTGCTGAAACATCAGTTGTCATTGTTTGTTGCCTTTCATGCTTCTCTTATTCCTCTTTTTAATATCCATTTCTCCATCTGTTCCTTATGTATTTGCCCAGATTTTTCTCCATGTCTCCATTTCCATCCAGCCTCCTTTCTCTGTTACTAACATCTTTCTTTCAGTCCACCTTCCAGCATCATCTTCCACCCTCCCTTCCTCTCCCTCTCCAGTTGTGCGGACCTCCCCCTGCCCACCCCCAGCCCATTCCCCGATGGCTAAACGCTGTGCCAAAGCAGCGCTCCGCAAGCCCGGGGCAGCGCGGCGGGGAAGAGGCTCTGCGGGCATCCGCAGGCGGGTGCAGGGGGTGAGGGGCCGGGGGAGGCAGGGGAGCAGGGGCTGTGCGTGCTGGCAGCCACGCAATGAGCTTGCAGGAGGCTGTCCTTCCCCTGCAACTTGTCAGTGCCTCCCCCCGCCTCCCGCATCCAGCACGGCTCTGCTCACTCACCCCGCTCCGGCTATCGCTGACTCTGAGCCCCCCCCCCCCCCCTTGCACTGCACCAGCTGCAGTTTCCAGCTTACACTGACCTAGTTCTGGCCTCCCTTCAAGGGATCTCCATCCCCTCCTCCCTCAGCACCTGGCCGCAGGAGGAGGGAAGGGGAAGAGGAAGGGTCCCCCTGAGTATCTCTCCCATAATGGCGCCGGACCACTCAAGGGGAGACCTGAGCCGCCCGCCCCTCCGCCTCCTCCATCGGTCTAAGGCAGGCAGGCAGGCAGGCGCTGGGTGTATAACCACGCTTGGCAGTGGCCAGGGAGGCCATCGGTTAGACGAAGAAACCGCTCTCCACAAATGAGAGAAGTCTTCGATTCCCTGCAACATTTGTCTCACCAGCTCTGGGCACAGAAGTGCTGCACAGGAGGAAAACACCGACACGAGTGGGAAAAACTCAGGGACATTTAACCTGTCATCTGAAGCTCTTTAGCTCACAGGGCAGGTGTTTATCAAACTTACTGCAGCTAAGTGCCTGCAAGGTATAGTCACCCGGTGGTTGCATCAGATCCTTCCCAACAGGCACTGAAAGCCTAAGTCATCCCTGCAACAGCATTCATCAAAAGACAATGGAGGAGACAGAAAAGGACAGTCGAGAAGAGGGAAAGGAACAGGAAACAAAGGCAGACAGGAAAGAGAAAGGAACTTTCTCAAGATAGTAAAGGAAAAATGCAGGGTGAGGAAGAACAGTTGGAGAAAGGGGCAGGCACCCGTAAAAGAGAGGCAGAAGGGGGACGGAGAGAAGGAAGCTTTTTTCTTGCAAATGACTGTTTCCACCAAACCCACATTTTCCCTTTGTCCCGCTCCTCAGTACTGTTCCCTATTTCCCTGCAGCATAACTGCAACTTAGCAAGGAGAAATGCACTCCTGTCTTCTGGAAGTGGGAGCTGCTGTTAAACACTGGCCTTTGAAGCCTCCCAGCTGCTATTCATCCATCCCTTTGTTTCTGTTTGTAACTCTGCCCGCCTGAGCTTCTTTGTGTCTCTCAGTTCTCAAACTGTGCCCGGAATAAGGATAGCAGAAGCCTCCGACCTTCTTCAAAGCTACCTATTCAATGAGATGCGTGCTCTCCTCCTACGTGTCCCCAAACGCTTGCTGTCTGGCAGGAAAAGTCCTGCAATGCCCCTGCGAGCCCTTTTCTCCTGGCAGGATTGTGTCCCGAGCCTTTGCAGTCCTCCTTTCAAGTGAACAAGGGGATTCTCACTCCTGCATTCCACCACCTGCACAGACCTCTCTTCCTTTATGCTGTCACAGCATTTTAACCATAAGGATTATTCCTCGCCCCAGCAGCCTCTTCCCGCCCTTCCCACCGCCCGGCACAGGAAACGGACGGTGCCGCCCTGCCCCCGCCAGTGCGTGACCCCGCACCAGGATCGCTCCGTCCCTCGGGGGGCTGCAGTCACCCGCAGCCCCATCCCCGCACCCCGTGCCTCCCGCCGGGGGAGCAGGGACCACGGCCGGGCGGCGCTGGAGGCCGGGCTGGCTGCACGCACCTCGCTGCTGCTGCCGCCGGTTCCAGCCGCCTGCCGCTGGCTGCGGGCCGCCGCAGGCCGGGCTGAGCGACACGGCCCCGGCCCCACCACCGCCCCGCCTGCCTCGGGCAACGGTGCGCATGCGGGGTGTGAGGGCGCTGGTGGCCTCGCCGCACGTGCCGCCGTCCCCTTCTGCCTTCCCGCTGTGATCCCCCCCCCGCCCGACGTTGGCAAGCTCCGGTGCCATGTTCGGGATGGGGAACATGTGGTGGGTGTTACAGCCGCCGAGAGATGAGCCCGGAGCAGCTGGGTGGTGAGAATGGAGTCGCTCATGGTGCTGGGTCAAAATACTTTTGGGGTTGAGTAAGTGAAACGTGGAACTTCCCGCTGACCTCTTTAGCTGTGAGCCCTTCGTGCTGGCAGTCATTTTCCACTACCCAGAACAGGAATTGGTGTAGCAGAACCAGTAAGTAAACAGAGGCTGGGTGAAATTAAAGATGATTTCTCATAGTTCTCAGTTTACATAGTGTGGAACAAAAATTATACGGCCATTTTCTCATTGAAACACAACCCAGAAATTGTTTCCTTCCATGGGACCATCTGTGTTCATATGTGAACCCAAGCATTCATGTGTGAGCACAGGCACTTACCTTGCCTTACATTTTTTATTACTCAGTCACCCAAGTGGGGAGCAGAAACATTGCCGTGAGACTTAACCGACTGCATGAGTAGCTACTGCAGCAGCAGCAGCACAAGGGCAAATTCATACAAATAAATAGGCTTAGCAGCATTTGCAGACTGAAGTTTGCAGTGTTTTTCCTCCACAAGCTCATACACCCAACCAGAGAAAGCATAGAAAACTTTCTGATGTGCATAATAACAGAGTAACGACTGAAGGGCTGGTTTGCATTTTTAGTGAACGCAGTGACAAAAGATGCTTCATGGAATCAACCGTGAAATCAGATTTCGCATACATTAAGGGTTTGGACCAGTCCTTACATTACGCATTTCAGAGTGCATGGGAAAAATCTCAAAAGAAGGTGCCAGGAATGTTCAGTCTTCAGAGGCGCCCATTCTTTGCTGCTACTACAATTACATCATTTTCCCAAAGGGTGAAACTTGGTACTCTGGACCACTGATGCCCAGGGCAGTAGCCAATACTCTCTTTGTGAGAATTCCGGCCTGATGAGAATAGATCTGTAGGTGACAGGAGAGACCTCACATTCACTGGCAAACAGTAGAAAAAAAATAGAAATAAAAAAACCCAAAGTCTTGCATAGGAAAGTGTAACATCTACATCCAACTCGACTGCAGTGACAGCTCTTTGTAAATCAAAAGCTGCTGCAGTTGTGGACATGTCCTGGGTGAGCACATCCTGAGCAATAAATCATCACTTTGCCCTGCTCTGCCTTTTTAAGAAATAGCAAAAGGCTTTGAGGGCTCTCTCCAAACTGAGCGGTGCTTCTGGACGGTGGGAAGATGTTCTAGAGGTAGAGGTCATCCAACCTGCTCTTTCAGCTGACTCAGATCATTGTTCACTTCAATACTCAGAGTTTGTACTGAGATCCAACATGCTACAGGTCCAACAGCTCCACAAACAGTAAAAATAAGGGATGTAACGCTGCATTTTGCATGAGAGAGAGTGAGGAAGGCAAATGGTAGTTGGTAGAATCAATGCTCGCTGATAATAATAGAATCACAGGAAGTTTTGGGTTGGAAGGGACCTTAAAGCTTCCCCTAGAAGTTCCAACCCCCCTGCCATGGGCAGGGACACCTTCTCCTAGACCAGGTTGCTCCAAGCCCCTGTGTCCAACCTGGCCTTGAACACTGCCAGGGATGGGGCAGCCACAGCTTCTCTGGGCAACCTGTGCCAGTGCCTCACTGCCCTCCCAGGGAAGAACTTCCTAAGACCTCATCTAAATCTCCCCTCTGCCAGATTAAAGCCATTCTCCCTTGTCCTGTCCCTACATGCCCTTGTAAAGATAATAATAAACATTTGCTATCATTATGTTACTGTTATATGTAGTTGCAACTATATATGTACTAAATGTGGGCATTTTCTTTCTTCTTTGCTTTATTCTGCCTTAAATTAAAACAGCATACATGAATCCAGAAGAATTCTTACTCTAAATCATGGGTGTGTGCTAGATGCCGTGCAGTGGTTCCACACATCTTGAGCAGAGCAGTGGTGCCACAGTAGCTTCCTGTTAGTAAATTCCCTGTGTAAACAAACCTGTGCACCTCACAACCTCAAATTACAGCTTTCAGAAGTGTGAACTCTAGGCATATGGGCACTCTACTCCAGAAGCCTTGGGACGTCGTAATTCTGTCAAAGGTGGTATTGTTTTGTAATAGTCAAAGTAACAAAAATACTGTCCAGCATTTTGGAGTAATTTATTTAGTTTTTATTTAGCCTGCCGGGACTCGCCTGCGACCTGCCTCCTGCTCTCGAGTTGTACTTTGAGTTGGCATTTAAGAGAGCGGTGTATTTTCCCCTGCGCTGTTGTACTGGGTGGGGTGGACGGGAACCTGGAATCCAGCAGTTGTCTCTGGCTTGCAGCCATGAGAAGCCAGAAGGCTTGGCAAACAACCCCAGCAGGCGGGAGAACATCGGATGATGCCTGGGTAAACAGGGATTTTGGCCACTGACATCACAGAATCACAGCTTCATGGAATGGTTTGGGTTGAAAGGGACCTTAAAGCTCACCCAGTTCCAACCCCCCTGCCATGGGTAGAGACACCTCACATTAGACAAGGTTGACAGCATCTTTGAGGTAGCCTTGCCTTACTCTTCTGAAAGAGCTGTATGAATCACACCTAAGGTTGGGGAGTAGGACCCGGATATTTGCAGGACCAAATGAACAAACACAGTAAAGTCAGCCTTAGAAACGCTTAGTGATGTTTGCGTTTCATTTTAACTATCAGCTATGGCTTTACAGAAGGTGTACCAAAGGTGGAGCGCAGGATACCACGGTACATCACTCTGCAGTACGAATGGATAAACATTGAGGCAGATTTTAGGGCATTCTGTCTTGTAATGTGTAGGGTTACTACTGTGGAAATCAGTCCCATCCTGTCAGTCAATTATCAGGGGTACCACATGGAAGGTTTGGATGATCTTTACCTTGCAACCACAGGCTCTAGAGCCTGTCACGTATGTACGTGTCATGTATAGATGAAATACACTGGGAGGCAAGGGGTATGTAGAGTGTCATTAAGGTGAAAGAACTAAGAATGCTAGGAGAGAACCACCACATGCTTGGAGAGACAGAAGACCCCAAGTCTGGGGGTATCAGACATGACCAGGTGGGTATGTTCCATATTTGCAAAGCTGTAACACTGGTCGTTGAGGAAGACAAAATTACTGAATGGGTTGGGTTGGAAGGAAATTCAACGATCATACAGTTCAACCCCTCTGCCATGGGCAGGGACAGAGGCTGCTCCCCTGGGGCACAGAATCTCGAGGTTATGAAGGTTGGCGAAGGGGAGATTCCCACAGGAATCTCCGTGGGATACGCAGCTAACACGATGCGGTGAATAGAAGGGGTGCAGCATGGAGGAGAGTGCCCGCTGTGCCAGCCGGCACACGGAACGGAGATGCGCTGGTTAACAACACACGGGAGGGCAGCATCGCTCCGTCGCCAGCAGCCATCATGTTAGCGGAAGGACAGCAGCGCGGGGCGGCGCGGCCGGTGAGCGGGGCACGTGACGGTGCGCGGCAGGTGGCGCGTGGGACGCGTCACGCCGGTACCTGTCACACGAAGGACAAAGGTTCTGGCTCTGCGCGCCACGTGCCAGCGGCGTCCCGCGGCTGTAGGGGGGGGGGCAGGAGGTCTCGGCCGTGCCATAGAAGGCAGCCTCAGCGTGCGCGTGGTGGCCCACGGGCACCGGTTCGGTTCGGTTTGGTCCCAACCGCCCCGCCCCGCCGGGCAGCGCGCGCCAGGCGGGAGCGCGCCGTTGCCACCGCCCTCGCGCGCTCCCCCGCGGCCGCCCCACCCACCGCGGAGCCCGGGGCCCCGCCCCGCCTCCCCTCCCTCCGCCCGCGCGTGCCAGCCGCGCTCGGCCGTTAGCAGCGCCGCCGCTCCAGTCAAGGGTGGGAGGAGGCGGTGGTGCCCGCGCTGTGGCTGGAGCGGCGGCCGCGGGGGGCGGGGGTCTCGGTGCACGGAACAGCCGTCCTCCTCGCCCCAGCCGCGGGGAGGGAGGAGGGACGCGGAGAGCTGGGCGGGAGGGGGGGTGTTGAGGGGAGCCGTCGTGTGGCGCCGCCCGCTCCCCTTTAGGACCGCGCCGCCGGCGGGGAGGAAGGGGCGAGTCTCTCCGGAGCCTTCTTCGCCCCGCGGCTTCCCTTCCTAGGCCCGGTGCCGGCGGGAAGGGAAGGGGTGGGGGGCACCGGCGAGGCGCGCGGGTCCTCTCAGTTTTGGGCTCGGCCGTGCGCGGGGCGGGTGAGATGTCTGTGTGAGCGGGTGCGAGCCCGGGGGTGGGGTCCGCCGTGCCCGGGGAGGGGGCAGGCGGGAAGGAGTGTGTGTGTTGGGGGGGGTTGGGACTGTCCTCTCAGCCGTCCCGCCCCGCCGCCGCGCTGCGCCCATGGTGATTGTGCATCCCGGCGTCTTCCCGCCGCCCCGCGCGGGCCGGACAGCCGGGGCGCCCAGGTGGGTGGCAGCCGCGGCCGCTTCGGGGCTGATGGTGGTGGTGGGGGTGTGGGGTGTGTGTATGCAGGCGGCGGCCTCTCGTTGTGCGCGACGGGGGCACGGGCAGAAGGGCGGCCGGCGGCTCCTCGCCGTGCTGCCGCCTCGCCCATGGCGTTCCGCGGGCGGGTCGCGCTCTGGCGGAACGCTGCGAGTGCGCCGCCGGGGGTCGGCTCCCGCCTTGCGCGCCGCCTGCGCGCTCACACGCGTTCGGTTTGTGTGTGTGTGTGTGTGTGTGCAAAGGCGCCGCGGAAACGGGGTGCAAAACGGCTCCCGGGAACGTCGGGGTCTGCGGTTGTTGGGGGCAATTTCTGCCCGTGACGTAGGGTGTGTGTGTGTGTGCCCTGCGAGTCTTAGAACGAAATCTTTCAACTGGGTTTCTTCTCTTTTGTTTTCTGATGTTTAAAGAGCTCATGGCACATCGGGTGACTTAACTGATCTACCGCGGGCTCCAAGTGTGCGACTGCTGATCTTTTGATTAAGCATCCTCTAGACGCGTTATTTTGGCTTTTCGTTTTGGTCACCCTTTATAAGCGACAGTTTATTCTCTGTGGCGGAGTGGGGTCTAATGCATAGGGGTGTATATAGCTGACCTGAAACGTACTTTTCTGTCGTCTCCTCATCTGAATTCTGAATGGTATTCTGGAGGAGGGCTTTAAAGACTCATGCGAATAAATAAGAATAATTTTTGAAGGTTTTAAAACTTAATTTCTTCTTACGTTCACGTGTAGGAGCAGATTTAACTTTCCTTTGAGCATACATTTTTCAGTTAAGGAATAAACTGCTTAACCTTTTTTTCCCCTTAAAACGGGCTTCTGTGGTGGTACCTCTTTCTCTAAGTGTTGTACGTTTCACAAGATTGTGTTCGGGCCGTCTTTTCCTTTTGGCTTTGCTTACTATCTTGTACGGTACCTTTTCTTCCGGTGGGATTTAGTTTATCTTTATTAGATACCTTTGTATGTTAGTTTATGTCTTAATAGAGATTTTTCTCCCCTTTTCTTTTTCCTCCCTAGGTGTTTGTGACTTCAGAGTCATTTAGAGGTTCAGTTCTGAGCACGCAGAGACACGAGGATTCAGTTTATTTTACATAGAAAGCTACAGCGCTTCACCAGTACACTCTTCCCTCCTTCCCATCCCTCTTCCCCCGCAGGGGAGGACAATTTGGGAATTAATTTAACAGTCACTTACTCGCCCTTTCCCCCCTCAGAAATCTCCCTTGTTACCCGAGGCATCCGCTATACATTGCACGTTATAGGACTTTGCTTTCTTTGGGAGCTTCAGTAGTACCCTTCCCTCCAGAGTGCAGAGAGGCATCCAGAAGACTTCCCTGCCACCCTTTGTGGCTAGTAGAGGATCCAGGGGAAGGGGTACCTAGCAGGACACGTGACCTTGTGAAGGGAGCCAGCACTGAAGCAGCACTTGGCACGCTGAGGGGAGGAAGCGCCCATCTTTGGTGTTCTTCTCGTCCGCACTCTTTTCCTCACCCAATTTCGGGTAAGTCTCTTCGGCCCATTCATTCATACAGTGCATGCTTCCCTTCCCCCACGCCAGGCGCTGGGAGAGGCACAGAGACGGAGAGGGGGTGGGGAAAGGGGGGAGGGAGAACTGCCTGTGTACACAGGATCGGGTTGGGGGGGAGGCGGAGAACCGGGGGGGTATTGTGCCACATTGCAGGGGAACCTGGGCAGAGGTAGAAGAGCCTCTCTTCAGGGAAGGAGCTGGTGTGGGAGGAAATGTATGTTTTATTTGCATGCACAGGCAGAGTGGAGCGGGGTGAAAAAGCTGAGAGCCTGTTGTAAGGTGGAAAACACCAAGGCAGAAGCAGAAGGAGAGATGATGCTGACCCGTATGGGGGCTAGAGTGAATGGATGAATCACTGGAGATCAGGAGCTGGGGTGTGTGAATGGGGCATGTTATCACCTACTTGCAAGCATGAACGTAGAGGAGGAAAGACTGGGGGTGTGGATCTCTGCCTTTTAGAGGCAATTGTGCCTGGAAGGTTTGCAGCTAACATCTTTTAACATCAGTCAGTGCAGAGGTGGGGACAAGCAGATGAAAGCCATCAGGGAGTGCAGTTGCCCGTCTGCGGATGTGGAGGGTTGGAGTGGGAATGAATGGGAATGATTAGCATATTCCCATATCCCTTGATTGTTGCAGTCTAAAATCTCATACTGAAAAGGAGGTAGATACTGTGATATGCTTTCAAAGAGGTGTGCTTGGGGTTCACCTGGCTGCAGTGACTTTAAATTCTATGAAGCATGTGTAGAGGGCGGATGATAATGCAGCAGCGCTGGACAGATTGCGCTGCAGCTGCTCAATTTATTATATAAAATGCATTCAAAGAAATACTTTAATTTTTCAGATTCTTCAGCTTTTAAAAATGTATTCTTTCCAAAGATTCTCAAATAGTTATATGACAGGCTTGGGAAAACTGGTCTCTGGTAGGTAAGAGAGGGATTTTTCTTGAGGTTGTCCTTAAGCATCGCCATGAAGCAGCAGTGTCAGGAAGGAGTTGGCTTACCTTGGATTTATTTTCCTAAAGCAGATTGAACAAGTAGTTCAAGATGCTAGTTTTTATGTGTGTAAATATTGCCATGGGTTATATACATGTTTCCTTTAGGTTTTCTTTAAGTGATCATCATTCTGGTATCTTTGTGTGATAAATATTCATTGTGCTTTATACTTGAAACAGCTGTGAACAGTTTTCAGGCCTGGTCTCCCTATGACATAGTCAAATTTTCTAGGTTGTTTCAAGTGCTGCTTTCATTAAGACGAGACAGAGACTTCTATGACAGCATATGATGGATCATATGCAGGGTCATATGCCAGAGCCTTCGTTCGCTGTTTGACTGGTCTGC
>JAVHNF010061963.1:17992-30598 GCA_034783455.1 Micropsitta finschii
AAGGTTGTACACTGAGCAGAAAATCTAAGTATCTTTTTACAGCAGTATGTAAAACAACTTCTGAGTTCAGTTCTGGGCCTCTCACTACATGAGAGACATTGAGGTGCTACAGTAGGTCCAGAGAAGGGCAACGGAGCTGGCGAAGGGTCTGGAGCAAAAGTCTAATGGGGAACGGCTGAGGAAACTGGGGGGGTTCAGTCTGTAGAAGGCTTAAGGAGGAACCTTATCATTCTCTACAACTACCTGAAAGGAGGTTGTAGTGAGCTGGGGATGTCGGTCTCTTCTCCCAAGTAACAAGTGATAGGACAAGAGGAAACAGCCTCAAACTGCCCCAGGGGAAGTTTAGACTGGATATTAAGAACAATTTCTTCACTGACAGGGTAGTCAGGCATTGGAACGGGCTGCCCAGGGCAGTGGAGGAAACACCATCCGTGGAAGCATTTACAAACCATGTAGGTGAGGCCCTCGGTGACATGGTTTAGTGCTCTCATGGCAGTGCTGGGGTCATAGTTGGGCTTGATGATCTTACAGGTCTTTTCCAATCTACTTGAGTCTCTGACTCTATGTTATGGATAAGATTGACCAGTTATAAAAACATATTTAAATTTATGTTTTTCTGAAGCAAGGTAAAAGCCATGGCTACTCTCTAAACATCTGAGGGTAATTAGAATTGCAGTGCTAATCCAAGTGAGCTATAAGATTTTTATCTGCTTGGACACAAGTTAGCTAGTCAGCTGGAAGTACCACCCACTGAATATTTATTCACTAGCTGAGATCTCACAAGATCAGCAAGGGAAACCTCAGACTTCCACACTTCCATTAGAACCAGAAATTCACTACAGACTTCATAATTAGACTCCCAAAACATACCGTAAGCTTTGATTATAGTTACTTCACTAACAGCTCTCTATACCTGTGAGACACAGGCAAGAAAGAGGAGCCCAGAAAGGCTTATACAAAGCTTTATTAAAACCAGCATAATTTTATAGACATTATGAGTTTCCTGTCAAAAGATACCACTGTAGAACAAGACTGAAAACATCACCTGAGGTGAATAAAAACATCTGTGTGAAGTAATTTAACCGGAAAAAAATAGTTTTGAATGGGTATTCCTGCAACCTGCTCTCGTGAACTTCAGCCCTTCAAGTATCTTACCTGATTACATGTGTTAATGTCTATTCCATTTTTCAGGTATTCCACTACTTTGTCCAGATTGCCAGCTCTGGCAGCTCGGAGGAAGCTTGCATTGCTGTCAGACTGTGGAAAGATAAGAAGAAAACAAATCTCTAGTTAACTTCTGCTTAGAGGAGCGCACAACTTCATCCCCAAGGAAAGGGTTCCATATTTTATTTTGGAGGAAAACAAAATTGTGAAGAAAACTGACTTTGCCTCATATCTGCATTAATTAGCATACACAAATTTAAGTGGCACAAAAAAACTGAAGACCTGTCAGAGTGAGCAAAATAGTTCAAAATTTAGCAAGAAACAAAGAAAAAAATCTGAAATCGTAGTAACCAGTATCAGCAACATGAAAAAAAATAAGCACATTAACCTGCTAGCCATAGTTCGCTGGGGTTTAAATATGTGTGTTTGTAAATATATATATATATATACATATATATATATATATGTGTATATATATATATATATGTGCTCAAAACTCTGGAAAATAACTGACCAATCCTATTATCAGCCATGGCACTTAAGAAAACACACATTGGCCTTGAATTTGTACTTGGCATAAATATTACATGACTATAGTGCATATTCATTCACACACACACACTGGCTTAAAAGAGTTAATACACTGGAGAAAAAAAGAATATTGAAGAGCAAAACAGTCCTATGGACGCACTTTATCATCTATAACACAAAAGTAGAGCATGTTAAAGGAAAAAAGAAGTCCCACCAAAATAGGAAGCACTGCAAGTGCTAATATGGTTCTAACTATACACCCAAGCAGATGAAGTACTCAAGCCTGAGTATCTAAATCCAGGATAATGTTGTAAATATGCCCACTTTTAAACTGCCTGCATTCATATTTTCACATTTAAAGCCCCATTAGCATTTAGAGGTTAAAAATAAATAAAATCATGTTTTTATTTCCCCGCTAGCATGTGGGATGTGCTGTTTAGCCAGGGAGCATGAAATAAAAATAAAGGCCCACTTGCCTTTATCCACACTTATGGCATGAAATTACATTAGTTATTTGAAAACCAGCACATACTTTTGGTATTCACCCACATGTGAACCTACAGGGAGGTAAATGCAACTGCAGATATCAGGAGAAAAAATAAAGTCGCACAACAAAAGTAGTGATTAAACAGAACAAGCACTTCGCAATGTGCACATGGACAGCAACAACTTCCATGCTTAGAATAAGTAAATAGAGTAGAAGTGAGTTTCAAAAAGCAGATAAAAAACGGTAAAAGCCCATTTTGTGGGGAGGTGATTAGAGTCACAGGAGGGCACGCATGCTGCTGGACCAGCACTGAAACACCTCTGACCAACCATGCTCCTCATCTAATTTCCCCTCCCCATCAGGAACACCAGGTGAAAGCCATTCTTTCACATCCTAAAAGACTATCCTAAAAGCCTCCCACCTTCACTTTATTAATACTGATGCAGTTTATTAATACAAAGCAGTTTATTTCAGTCACCCAAGTAATTTCAATGCCTTTATATAAGTCACACTCATCACGCCATACGAACTCACTTCCCAGTCCCCACCTCCAGCCTATTTTAATCTGCAACAGATGGATGTCATCAAAATGATTCTTCTTACAACTGCACTACATGCCAAGATAAAAATATTTCCTTTTAAATTCCTTTCAGCAAACTTCAGCACATTTTCCATGTCTTTCACCATTAGGAAAACAAACCATCGTTTCTAAACAGGCAGCAGGGTAAAGGGGAAGGTAGAGAAGGAATTCAAGGTGGCAGAATCCTTTTTTATAGCTTCAGGCTTCAGTCAGGAAAGAGTTTGGCTGAAGCTTGACACGGGAGCTCATTCTGACAGGTGTTTGAAAGAGATCTCTTTTAAGATTGAACGCTAGCTGTTAGAGCTGTACCCTCTACTGTGAGGTGTATGCACACAGAAAACCATGAAATTTTAGAGTTTAAATGGCCTTGAAAAATCAAGTGTCTTGGTAAAAACATTAACAAAGAACAAATACTTGAGTGTTAGAGGAGTAAATCCTGACACTCTTAAAATTAAGCCCTCAATAGGACACACACTTTGCCTTCTTTTTCACCATCTTTTTTTAATATACAATTACAACATTATTACAACAATAATTTACCAGGCTGAAAGTGCAATCATAGAAAAGTTTGAGTTGGAAGTTACCCTAAAGCTCATCCAGTTCCATCCCCCTGCCACACCTTCCACAAGACTAGGTTGCTCTAAGCCCCGACCAGCCTGGCCTTGAACACTGCCAAGGATCATCTGCTTTTATACTCTTAAAAGGTGAAGCAAGAATGATGCAAAAAATGAACATATAAAACTTTAGTTTCATTAGGGATGAATCAATCATGGCTTGTCTTACTTTCAGGCAGAGTAACATAAAAGACTAAAACCATGAAAGTCTCAATTACTGCTGGAAGCTGAGACTGTAAGATCACAGGACTACATTCCATGTGTTTCTCACTAAGAAGAAGAAAGCCGTGCTTTCAAAATAAATTCTCATTTCCTGGATTTGTACTTTTGTTATCTCCAAATCAAATTACTGCAAAGCACATTACTTAAAGACACAGCACTTACACCTAAATATTGATCATGGTGAAGAAGATGAGATTCTTGTCTATATGAAGAATTATGATGAATTAATGTTTCACTATTAACATCCTGTACAGGAACTTTTATTCCAGAAGCATCTCTTGCTGCATATGTTCTCGTTCTGAAATAGCAATGCTTAACTGTATATAGAAAAGGAAAAAAATTGCTAAAATCCCAGTGAAACATGATGAGATCTTGATGCTTCATTTAGGTATTCTGGAAAATCGTAGCAAACAGGAGGTTTGGATTTTTATGCATTTTCTCCCTGTACCTGACCTCATATTAGATGAATATGATTGTACCCACCTCTTCCCTAGTCTGGCCTCTCCTATTTCAAAATAATTTCTCACAGAAAGGTTCTCATTTAGATCAAACTTGAACACACAAATTAGAGACATGAAGTAGCAATTCCACTACTTTACATACAAATTCACACACAAACACCAGTGAGGAATATTTAGTGTTATTAGGAAGAAATTCTCATCCTTTGAGGGTGGTTAGGCCCTGGCACAGGTTGCCCCAAGAAGCTGCGGCTTCCCCATCCCTGGCAGTGTTCAAGGCCAGGTTGGATGGGGCTTGGAGCAACTTGGTCTCATGGAAGGTTGGAACTGGATGAGCGTTAAGGTCCCTTCCAACCCAAACCATTCTGTGATTACTGAACCTTATAAAAATCTGCTATCTTTTAACTTAACTTTTCTTTATTAACTTCTGACTGAGGACAGATCATTTCAGTCAGATATGAGAATTTTCAGAACACTATAAAGAAATACACTACTATGTGAAAACAATCTTAATAACTTTAAGCACACTCACAGCAAAATGCAAATGTGTTCTTTGTAAGTACCTACTTGTCAGACACTGCACAATAAAATTTAAGAAATGACTGAGTGAATATATTGAGGTTTTTTTTAATAACCGAGAGGCTGTAGATTCAACATCTTTCTTCCTAATTGCAACACCAGAATTTGCCTGAATTTGAAACTCAGGGAATCTCATTAATTTGATCATAAATGGAAATGGGTATTTTACCTTCCCTTCTGATTCCCATCCTCACTCTGGTTGCCCTTCCTGTCCCATAGTATACATACCACATTACTTACTGTGTGTAGCACACATCTCTTTCTTAAAGCATTTTATAGAGTTATGAGAAAATAAATAATGAAATCATATGCTGTACCAAACTAACAGGAATTTCTCCACACATTCAAATGTGCTGGTGAAATCAAGCTTCATGCTTAGAAAAGGAAAGACAGGGAGTACGAGTTTTCAGTTTTCAAAAGATAGCTTTCATAGTAACATTACCCAAACCACTTCAGATAAGGTGAAGTATGCACATAATCACAAATATCTCTGCTGGATAACATAGTCTCACAACAAGGCCTACTGAACAAGTCCCATCTGTTAAATACAGTTTATTAATTGAATGACAGCAAAAACAGAATTCAAAACTGATATATAATAACTATATAGTAGTTTTACACCTTAATTTAATATTTTTGGTTTGTATGTGTATTAAAGTGTATATCTGAATACTAACAACACTTTCTGACCTACCTTTCAAGCATCAACTCTGGGACATACTGCTTTGATTTTATTGAGAAAAATTATTTAGCTATAACTTTTGAAGGGGCTGGCCCTGATGAGGAGGTGAGCAAAGTCTGCTACTAACATGTATGTTTTATATAAAGCAAGGAACTCAAATCTTCAGCAGTTATAAACACTTCTATGTTGAACTGAATCCTGTATTGTTGCATGTACAGTCAGCATTGAACTGAATCAGTCAATACGTCATCCTCAGGGTTACCCGACAGTGATAATGCCATCTACAAACTCCAGAGTTATAAGACACTGGCCAACGGCTATTTCTATAATTAGTAAAATGCTGATGGCTTGGTAACTCTTCTGCATTAAAAAGATCTTAATTGACTGGTGGCTTATAATGTTAATATACTCAGGTAATGGCTGGAGTTGAGAATTCAGCTCACTGCAGAAGGAAAGCTGCATAATCTAAACAGATCCTCATGGCTGCTCGAGGTTTTCAGTACTTAAACGATGCCAAGGGCAAAATGACAGGTATGGAAACACTTTCCATTCAGTTTTTACTATGCCATACTTTCCGAAGTATCAATTTATGCTCCTATCCTTGAGACAACCACTGAATCTTGTCCCAGTTGGCTTGGTTATACTCTGATGTCAAAAACCATCTGTTCTGACCAGCCATCCTTCAATTGTGTGTGACTCTAAGAGCAGCACAGAGGAGGTGTTACCAGTACCCAACTCATTTGTCACGCACCCATTTTTTGCGAGGTATAGTAGCTTTCCCCATACCAGCACTCAAACACAGAATATGGGACTTCAAAGGGAATGTTTTTTCATAATGGAACAGCTTCTGTAAAATGTGACAGCTAGTTTTTCAGCACCTCACATTTTCTCTTTTGTACCCCGAATTATTTTTCTATTAAGCTGAAAGTGCTGCTCATCTCCAAAGGACATCACAATGCAGCAATGGTCATATTGTGAATAGCAAGCCTAAGATGCAGCTATGACTGCAAGAAGGCAAAGGATTTTTTCATTAATTTGTTTAAATTAAACTAACCCAGCAGAGTAGCAGCCTGCAGTTCTGGTACACATGCCAGAACATGAGCTAGATCTTGCTCTTGCAGTGGCACAGGTTCAGGGATCTAACAGTGGTAAATGAGTAACATAAGGTAACAGCTACAATGGAAACATATTTTCCTAGCCTTTAATGAAATAACATTCATGTTCTGAAAGAAAAGAAATACAACAGTGCTTTACTTTCAAAGCAACATCATTTGTTTATAAAAATGTATGTTTTCCTCCCATTAATTTACTGGAAGACATGAAGGAAGATAGATTAAATCACAGTTCTTACATAAAAAATAAAACAAAACAAAACCAAACCTCATTTAGGAAATGAGAACCTCAATCACAGGAACTGTGAAGTGTGAATAGGAAGACAATCTCCAAAGACAAGCTCACTAGTAGCAAGTTAAATATTCTCTGCAAGATGCAGCTAATAGCACCTAGCAAACAATTATTTTCATCTCAGGGGTCTATTTCTCTATGTTGGTGATGTTCAAGGCCAGGTTGGACAGAGCCTTGGGTGGCATGGTTTAGTGCAAGGTGTCCCTGCCCATCGCAGGGGAGCTGGAACTAGATGATCTTGAGGTCCTTTCCAACCCTAACTATTCTATGATTCTATGATGGTTATAAATCAGAAAAATTAAAATACCAGGTACATAACATTCATCTGAATAATTTAAGGTGCTTTGAGTATTTTGGTCTATTAATTACAGAATGTCCTGAAGGAGCTAGAGAAGCTGACACCACTTCTATCAGCACTGAGCTGGAGGTTCCCTCACCATGATGTTGCATACAGTATGAACATGGGCCTGCACTTTGGCATAAAGGCTGTTGCTATTTACAGAAAAAAAAAAAAAAAAACCAAACCCAAACCTGTGTAATAACAAGATGGTGAAATAGCTACAAGAAAAGAAGCTTTTGTGCTATATACTACATATGACCTAGGATTAAAATATTAAGTGATTTCAACTCAAAACTTGTTGGCAAATACTTAAATGCAGAAAATGACTGCCTGACACAGAAACCTGTGAGAGTTGCCTAGATTGAGAAGTGACCCCTTTAGCGTGTCCTGTGTTCCTCAAAATTAATAGTCTCCCATTTGATCTACTAAGGGATGTGTAGAAGCCAAAATTATACAGAGCCAGAGTAGGTGGGAATAGACTAATGTTGTTTGTGTTTATCATCCAAAAAAAGCTTTCCTGTGTCAGACAAGGAGATTGCAACATAACAGAGATATAGTGTGCAACAACATTCAAGACTTAAAGCATCCTTGAGAAACTAATTTAATTGGTATGATCAGAGATGGAAAGAGCCAATGTAAAAAAGAAGCTAAGAAAATAAAACTAAGTTGAGGAAAGCATTATGACTTATGCACAGCACAAAATAGCAAATGTACTGTAATTAGAATATATTTTTTAATAACTGTTGAATTGAAATATTTTTTCCAGTAACTTTAATATTTGTATACGACAGTTTTGTAGCACTTTAAAATCTTACTATGAAGACTGTGCTCAGAAAGCCACATTTGATATTTAAAAAGTTTCTTGTTGTTAAAACCAATTATCTATTTTTCTGAGTAACATAAGGGGAGAAAACAATGCCTGGCTAACAGCTTTATCTGAATACCAGCTCCTGCTACAATGCTTCAGACAGACACACCTGAAAGTTACTATATCCTTATGGACCCTTCTGATTTTTACTAATGGAAAAGACAGGCTTCAACTATCCTATCTTCTGATATTGATAGGAAAATTCCAGCAGGGTACCAGCCATCCAGCCACTTTTCTTTCCACTGGAATATACAAATACCTAATCAGTCTGGCTTCATTTTTAATCAGGAGAAGAATAAAGGACTATGTTTGACAAAACACTTCAAAATATGCTTAATTTTACCATATCTTGAGGTCCAGCTGAGCTCAAGTTAAACAGCTTTCAGTCACTTGCTAAAGGAAGGATTTAAACACCTGCTTAACTGTGTTGCTGAATTTGGGCCAATATTATCAAATACAGCAGAGGCAAAAAAGGAAGAGAAAACTTATGTAAAATCAACCCTTACTGAGCCAAGGAGCAAATGTCTTCTATAAACCCTTTATGATACATAGCTGCCACAGACATCTGTAGGAGTCCTCCCACTCCACTTCATTAATTTGACATAGCTGCCAGCTGACTTTTACTATCTCAATGAAGGATTTGTGAGAACTGAGGCAAAACCACATACTTTTCTATGAAAAGGAATAGAAGAAAAGTCTTTTGCAGAGCTGCATGTTCCTTCAAATGGAAATTGGAAATTGGAAAGGACAGAAGGTATTTCAATCCATACTGATTTTAAAATACAAAGTAACATCAGAAATTGGGTTCTAATCCAAAACAGCACACCAGTACTAGCTGAACTCGAGGCATGTGTTATCCCTCATGTCTTTTACTAAGACTTTTAAAATACTCTAAGAATAGAAATATATTATGCTATTGTTTAATGGGAAAAATTCCTGTGCTGGAATTTAAGTGAAAGTATCATTTACTCATTTCCTAAAACAAGGATTCAGGACATGTTTAAAAGATGAGCAGGACCAGTCTTAGTTTTCCTAGGTGACACACATTTACTGAAGTCTTTTAAATACTGATATGGAATCAAGATTTCCACTACAGGAACTGAATAATATTAAAGGAAGAAAAAAATTTTAGGATCATCTGAGTGTCATATATTGAGCTTTTGAGGTGTCAGGAACAACTTTAGAATTTGGCAGGCATTTAAATGGTTTCCATGGCAAGTTTCCATTACTGATGATGTTCTGAAATAAAGAGGTAATAATGCCGGAACATCTCGAGAAAGAATTAGGATGCCATTCCAATGGTATCTAGAAGAATAATCACCAGTCTTAAGAAAAATCTAGCCTGTAAGTGAAGTTTATGACAGACTGTTGACAGATAATTTTATCACTATTTAATTTTTCATCCCTTTCCATCCCTTCTCTTATTGTCCAAGGGACTTTTTCTACTACAAGAAAGCGCTAACACCATTAATGCTAAAAATCAATTTCATGTTCTTTTGAGATGGACTAAAATAGATGCAAACAAAACAGGTGTTACTGAAATGCAGCAGCTTTTAATTCAGTGCCACTTTAAGTGTATCTAAACCATGCAAAGCCCTTGTCTTTGTTAACCGTGACATTTGCTGTTTGTATATTGGTCCTGACATTAAGCACTCATTGTGTCCCCATAATTCCCAGCTAAACACTACCTGTAAAACAAAACAACAGCAATCTTGGGCCTAAATTTCAAAAAATTCAGCCAAGAGAGGAACAAGTTTCATCTAACTTCACCTGCATAAACGCTACACCTCTAGTTCATACAGGCCACAGAGGCTCTCTATGGCATCCACTAATAAGAAGAATGAAAAGGGAGCCTTCCTAAAAGCAGTTTATCTCACTTGAAGTGTCTAAAATAAAGAAAATGAATAGCTCTTTGGCCACACTTTCCACTTTGTGTAAGACCCTTTTCTAGAAGACTGTAATGATCTGGCCTGCTTCAGTATGTAAAACATTCTGGTTTCACTCCCAGGCATTCGCTCATTGCTACGTTTGCTGTAGAAATGTGAATCTCTCCTGAAATACAACATCACCCAGCACCATGAAGCAAGACTGCAGCATATACTTGCAAGAGTAAACATGAAGGTAATTAAATAATCAGGAAGTAAGGGGAAGAAATACCTTTGGGACAGCAGGAGCAGCTGGTCTTTCCTATGGGCCTAATATAGACAGCAAGAGGCACAAGGAACCCAAGCAAGACTTGGTGCTGCCTTACTCGCAGGAAGCTACAGAGGAGGGCTGCTGAGACAGCAGCCAGGCTGTGTGCTCTGCATATCCCTGGCCCTCCAGATCTAGAATTGATCCTGTGTTTGAAGCAATTACTTTGATTTGAAGAGCTCTAGGTGTGTGCTGAGGGAGAAGCCAGCTTACAGCACTGAGACAACCCTTGGCTTTACAGAGAGGTATCACTGCTCCCTTCCTGCCTATAGTACCCCGTGCTTCAGCCCTCCATGGGGGCTGGCTGGCATGTTTAACTTACCGTCAGCAGGGTCCCACAGGGCAACCCAGATGCTCTTTTATTCAGGGTATAGTAGGGAGAGGAGTGGCTCAAGTTCCTCCCCCCTGTCTGATATCCTATGTAGGTTTTGCTCTGAAATCCAGGGATTTTAAAGAGTTTTATCATCTACACAGACCTGATGGAAACATCATGGGCTCCATAAACATCTTGGTCTTAAAAAGTGGTGACGAACATCACAAAGCTTTGGGAGATTCCTGTGTGGGTGTGCTTATGGGTGGAATAATAGGGGAATAGCAGGCAGGAAGGTAATGCTGTTGTTGATAGAGCTGTCTTCTGATAGAGAGCAGAAGAGTCTGCACTTTGCTAATCTCCACATTTTATAATCTGCATTTAAAATGCAGAGTCTCCCGTACCGCACTTAGCAAAGATTTAATGCCACTGAGCAGCAGTGAGGAATTCTAGCACTAAAACTTCATTAATTTTACAAAATATGCTATGGAACATTTCCCAGTTCATTACAAAGTCGTACCATAAATAATTGAATCCAAACGAAGTGCACTGGTGATGGTTTATCCTTGCCTTTCTACAGTGTTTGCTCGTTTAGGTTCTGATTTGGAAAATGTCCCCATTTGGAGAGGATCACTTCATTGTCAGCAGGAATTAGCGAGGTTACAAATGTCTGGCTGGAGGTGCTGTGCATGGTCTTGTTTGTCTGGACAAGACATAACTGAGACTTTCCCATCTTTTAGCCCAAAGGAGAGTGGGAAGAGGCCAGAAAAGAAACGACGCCTTGCAAATGAGAGGAAGGACATAGATGAATGCAGTTTAGTGCTATCAGCAAAATGCTTCAATGCTAGGAGACAAATGTAAATGAAACTGTGACGTTTGGTAGGGAAGGAGCCGTAATCACAAAACAGGGCAGAAAAAACAAACGAGGTGCCTTGAGGAATTAAGAAAGATTTGCAAGTGACTGCAAACCAAGCTGCACCCTCGATCCAGGTGAGTTCCCATGGAGGAAGTGATTGGGATTCAGTAGGTGCCTGGGAAAGAGCAAGTGTGAGAACAAGGCTGTCAGGTGAGGGAGACAAGGAACTACAGAAGCAGTTTGTGATATGATGCAAAAAGCAGTAAGACTCTATGCTGCAGCTGCTTGTGGGAAGTGGTAGTCATATACTAAGCAGGAACTGAGAAAGGCTGCCCAGGTCTTTGCTAGCAATCTAGGACAGCTTGGGCTTAAGCCCAGAAAGAGCTAGGAAAATTGGATGGAAGTCAATAAGCACAAAATCATTAAGAATGGGGAGAGCATGAGCTAGAAAACATTTAAAACCCTCTCTCTAACATGGCTGATTTATGAGTTAAGGCGTGCAGGCTTGCAGGATCCTAGGATTTCAGAGGCATAATGGAAGAAGTGTCATTTAATGGCATTTTAACTAGCACTGATAGGCTGGGAGAAAAATCCCTACAGCATCTCCCTTATTAGATGGAGAAGGATGGCAAGAAAGACAACCTCAGCTTTTCAGAAGTTGTCTGGATGGCAAACACCAGAGAAAATGTGGGACTGGGAGGTTTTACCCCACGTAACCCAGTGCCAACACATGTTGGAACCTAAAGAAGTATCAAGGTGAGACATGAAACAAAAATCCTAACCCAGAGAGCAAGGCAGGACTGATCCTCCAGCACAGGGACTCTACAGCTGAGCCACGTCGCAACAGAAAATAACCCTTTTTTTCTTTGCAGACAGTTGCTGATTCTGCTCCTCAGAGCGCTGCTTTAATTGCAATTAAGCTGAATGCAGTTTTGAGGTTGAAATGGGCAATTACATGATCCAGAGACTTCCCGATTATACCTCAAACTGCACTGATGAATCAAACCCAACAAGATCTCCCTTCCCTTTATCACTGCTTTGCCTAAGTGCTGCTGATTGCTGGGGCTGTTCAGGCACCCAGCTCACCCTGCATTGCCTGGCTCACAGCACAGTGCTGCCAAGGAGCCCAAGGGGAACATGGAATATTGCTTGGAAGTCAGTGCAAGGTACATGGGAGAAAACAGCCAGGAAGATGGTGAGAACCAGATCATCTGATGGCTTTAACCTGACAGAGGAGAGGTTGAGCTGAGCTCTTAGGCAGAAGCTCTTCCCTGTGAGGGTGCTGAGGCGCTGGCACAGGGTGCCCAGAGAAGCTGTG
>JAVHNF010061969.1:27100-53690 GCA_034783455.1 Micropsitta finschii
CCTGCCCCATTGTCTGCCCCATCGCCTGCCCCATCACCTGCCCCACTGCCTGCTCCATTGCCTGCCTCACTGCCTGCCCCACTGCCTGCCCCTCTGCCTGCCCCATTGCCTGCCCCACTGCCTGCCTTACTGCCTGCTCCATTGCCCCACTGCCTGTCCCATTGCCTGCCCCATCACCTGCTCCCACCAACACAATTCCCCAGGGTAGGATGGTTTGGTGACCCTCACCATGAGCTGCCTCTCTCCCTTGCGGTGAAGGTAGAGTGCCCTGAGGCTTTGGCCCATTTCAAGGACACCTTTGGGTGCCAGGCTGTCTTCTTGCCCATGGTTTAGTGGGGGAAGCTCTAGGACAACCAGCATGGTGTCCTTGAGAGGACACATGCATATCCCCTTGCTCTCTTCTGTGCTCAGAGCTCAGGCACAGGTTTGGGCACTCTGTGTCCTCTTCAGTGCTACATCCTCCAGGTTGGCATGGTCACAGCCTGCTCACCCAGGGTGTCCCACCATGCAGTCTGTCCAGTGTGCCCTGTGCAGTGGTGGCATCTCCTTAGGGGTGAGTCCCGAGGGCAGGGGTGACCTGGCCACTAATGGGACACACAAGCATCAGCTCCCGAGGGCAGAGATGACCTGGCTGCTGCTGGGACACACAGCGTTAGCTCCAGGGTTTGATTATAGCTCAGCAACATCTGCAGTTATCTGCCTTTAGCAGAGGAGATGTGGGGAACATGGGGCTCAGGCTGGTCCCAGCCTTGGTCCCTTGTGTGTCCATGACGTACCCTATGGCACGTGCCGGTGGCAGGGTCGCACTGTTGATGCTCAGCTTTGGCTTTGTTGGTAACAGTGATGCATACCTCATTTGTTTTCTGTTTTCAGGTGAATATGGCCCTGGCAGGGAAGCCTTTAGATGTGACTCTCAGCACCTCCAGAGCTGACCAGTGGAATATGGTTTTTCCCCAGAAAGACGAAATCATCACCAGCTTAGTGTCTGCCTTAGACTCCATGGTAAGAGGCCGGTGGCATCCCTGTCCCCCTCCCTCCTTTCACCTCTCTTTAGTGGGCTGGCTGGGAGTAGGGCTGAAGCAGAAGGGCTGTCGAGCTCATCCCATTCCCCTGGGAAAGCCCAGGAAGCTCCTCGAGCCAGGAAATAAAAAACCCTCTCCCACCCTGACAGCCATAAGGATCATAAAGTCAGCCCAAGTTAATCTCAGAGGTGTATTGTTTTCCCATTAATATTTATGTTGGTATCAACTGAATGTAGGGTGCTTGGTTGTTCTTTTTCCTTGATGTTTTACCAATGTTGCCAAGAGCTTTTACACAACAGGAGAACAATGGCTTTTATCTCCGAGAACAAAGAAAATAACTTTCGTATCTTTTGACGTAGAATTCCCGGTGGAAACCTTGCCTAAGTCAGCCATGCTTACATAAACAAGATAACTGTCTGGATTAAGTCGTGTGGACCAGAGCTAATCATATTTTTAACTGTGAATGTGATCAAGAAGGGAAAGCGGGTGTGTAGTAACAAATGTCTAATGCAATGCGACGTGCTAAAGAGCCTTGCCTTTTTACAGCCAAGTCATATTTAATGTATTTATCTTGGATGCATCTTCTCTACACAGGTAGGGTTTTTTTCCTCACTAATACTAGTTCCCTTCTGTTTGACCATCACACTAAGGAGCAGGTTCCTCACAGCTGACGCACGCCAAGCAGCTTTGATGATTTATAAACGTGCCATCCCCGACAGCAAATCGTGTTATCGTAGTTTGGCTTCTTAATGAATATACATTACCCTGCAGCCCTTGTTACGTGCTCACACCCAGGCCAGGGGGCTGGGCTGCTCCTGAAATTCAGCCTTTATCCCAGTGCTTCTCCAGTGCCCTCCTGTGCCCACTGAAGCCTGGCTGCCTGAGTGTGTGCTAACCCAACCATGAGGCCATGTGCATGTCGCCAAATGGGTTTAGGGTTTGGATTTGGTCTGCTTCCAAATCTCACATCCCGTAGATTTTGTAGTTAGTTTTGGAGTGTTGGGCTTTTTGATCCAAATGCTTCCATTTGCTGCTAGGTTTTGGAGAGGTTTCTTCAAAATACCCATTTTGGGGGTTGTGATTCAATACCTCCTTCTTGAAGAAGGTGAGCAGGAGGTAAAATGACCCAACATAGAGACTGGTTTAAGCCCACACAGGCCAAGCTCACTGAGGATAGCTTAGGGTGGGCTTGGTCCATGGTCTCTGCTCCCTGTCCTGCTCCCTCCCTGGCTACCAGCATCCCCCAGCCCCTCCATGGTGGCAGGCAGTGTGTCTAACAGAGCCACTTATGGGAACATCCCTGTTTTACCCATTTGAACAGGGACCTGGGGATAGCATCTTCATAGTGGTGGCAGCAAGGCTGGAGATGTGCACCATGAATCCCAGCAGCTCAGCATGTGAGCAAGGCCCCTTTGATGTTCGGGCTCTCTTCCTGGGAATAGGATTTCACGTGCAGGAAGGGACAGCCCTGTCCCTCTTCCCTGCCTGCCAAACCACAACAGAGAAGTTGACCATTAATTTAAAAGCTTAAAATCAGACCCTTCCTTTAAAACAGATGTAACCCCCTAAAGTTTCACAATTAACTACAGTCACCTCAGAGCTTCTGAAGTTCACAGTGCTGCCGACACCAGCGGGAGGACTGGTGTCTCTGGCCTCAGTGCTGTGCTCTGCTGGGACACAGCTGGCTTCACACCACCCTGGAAACTTCCCTATCTATTCCAGTTAATGGGATAGCTTAGGAACAGTGAGGAGGAGCATTCACTTGCTCATGGCTGTAAATGAGAAATCATGGGCATTGAATTACATTGGCCACAGCCCCTCTGCCCAGCCCTGAAAAGCAGGAATGATAGGCTTGAATACAGCATGTGGCATGGTCAGAGAATTCTGACAGCAAGGGTGCTTCTCCATAGTGAGCTGGAGTTAGTTCCCAGGCTGGGTTTTCCCACCTTTTTGAATGGATAATGATGTTTTCTTCGTAAAAAAGAAGAAAGAATTTGGCACAAGGACAGTAAAAAGAAAGAGATTTGACCAAGAATGATGGGCGAAATTGAAATGTGCTGCTTTGTCCTCATGACATATGTCTGACAGGGCCTTCTTATGAAGATTTTGACAGAATCTAGAATGGATTTTTCTGTTGTTGCTAGATGGAGAGAGGCCTAAATAAGGAAACTTAGTCTCAATTCCATTTTCCAAAAAGAATTTGCAAGGATCATTTTTTACTCATCCACAGACCAAAAAATAATTAGAAAATGTCTGAAGCTGCCCCATAGGCATATCCTAACACCTGCCCTTCTTTATTGTTTTGGTTCTGTGTTTTAATTTGCAAGAGCAAAGTATATGCGTTAAGGTTGGAGTCAGTGATACTCGCATCACATCCAGCCTCTCCACCAGTAGCCTAACTGCAGCACCAGATCCAGCCGCCTTTGCAAGGAGCGAAGGGTCCACACAGAAGCACAGGCAACATAAAATAGGGATGAAGAATCACAGGTGAACCATCCTGCAGGTGGAGGAGTGGCAGTGAGGAGAAATTCTACTTATCTATGTGAAATTCCTGGGCATCTTCCAGCAGCTAAAGTTCAAAGAAAACTACATCATTTGAAAATCAATTGAAAGTTACAAAATATTGCTACTCAAATTCCAGGGCCTTTTCCTTGTTAATTGAAATGCTAAACAAGTTTCTGCCTGTCCTGTTTTTTCCACCGTTTTACCTGTTAGCACAAAAACATTATCCTCCATGGAATAAACTTCAAGAAATCCACCCAAAGAAGAGTTGAAACTTCATGATTTATTTCATAAATATTAATGTTTACATACCTGATAGATTCCCTCTTTCCTTTATAGAGTATATATTCAGGTATCTGAAAACAGAAACATTCTGGGGTAGAAAATCTCTGCTGCTTTCTTTTCATATAATTTTGATACTGGATTTCACTATGCACTGTGTTTTCAATGGGTCTACCATTGAAAGCTCCGAACTCCCACCCAGTTCAGCTGAAACTACAGCTGCTTCTAAAAAAATTATAAATCAGGTGATGGGGAGGGTGTTTGTTGGGGTGGGCTGGTACAGAGGAGTGTGAGAGCTGCAGCGTAATGGTTAGAAACATGGTCCCCTTCAAGATGCTGAAATGAAAGGGTCTCCTATAAAAATGCCTGTCACTCTCAGCACACCTCCTCCCCACCTGCTGCCATCAGAGGCTGCAGTTTAAGCTCTTTTGAAATGTTGTGTAGAAGATGCTCTAGTTTACCCATCCAGTGTTTGGGTAGCTGAATGTTCACTGCGTAATAACTGGTTCATTGCTGAAGGGCAGTGCATTGCAGGGAGCATCAGAGGCCAGGGGATGCAGGTTCAGGTGTGTTCAGCTGTTCCCCAGTGGGTGCTGGCTCTCACCTGGCTGAGAGTAGAAAGGTTCCTCCTGATGCCACTGCAACACATCTGGATGGGAGAAGTAGTATGTTGTGATGAAGCAGATGGAGCCAGGAAAAAGGTGGGTATTTTCACTTCTCTTGCAGAATACATGGCTCTCTCACTGCTGACTTCCCAGGTGTAGCCCAGGACGATGCAGAGGAAGAACAGACACTGCAGAATCACAAGTGTGTGCTTACAGCAAGGACACTTTGAGGGGTTTTCTATTGGTGTTTATCCCTGCTCTCAACTGTCTCTTTAAGTAAGGTAGTATGCTGTCCGCAACTGCCTGATGTCCATGTCTGCTGCCCCCCAGCTTCTCTTCTTCATGGTCCGTCTGATCATAAGCTAGATTTTAAGCACAGGCTCAAATTCCAGTGAGCATAAGCCACAAGCAAGCCCGGGCTCAGCCACGCTGCTGGTGAGCTTCACTGAAGAAGTATCTGCAGTAGGTCTCCTTGAGGAAAAGAAACTGTGCCATAATGTCTCATCTCATCTCAAGGGAAATGCAAGGCAATCAAGCCATTTAAGAATATATTTCAAGCTTTTCATAGCAGGTGTTAGACACTATTCTCCAGCTGCTGACAGGAAATGTGTGTGCAATTCTCTTAGGTACCACGCTCAGAATATACTTCTTAAGGGCTTGCTGCTGAAAAAATTCTGCAAAATGTAAATGGCTCCCATAAAATCAGATAGTAAATTGTCTTATCTGTTTGTCCTGAAAGTGCTCAGCCAGCTGGGTCTTTCCTGCAAGATCAGAGCCAGCCAGCCAACACTTCACAGGGCCATATTGAAACACTGGGAGAACAGGCAATTCCAGGCTAGGAGCTCATCTTAGGACAACTTTCTTAAGAGAAAGCTGAGTTCAAAGTCTTATCAGCTAAGAAAAAAAAAAAAAAAAAAAAGATGAAATCAGCACTTCTACATAGGCCGTGTAAAAGCATTTCTCACACCTTCCCTTGATATCCTGGTGATGGGACTGAGCAATCCACACAACAGAAATCAGCAGGTTGTTATGTATTCTCATGAGGGGCAAAAAACCTTCTCTCCACCTTGACACTGAAGCACTGCCTTCTGCTACTCATCACAGGGAAAAAAAAAAATATGAAAAGAAAACCCAGCTAGAGTTAAAGAGAATTTTAGAGCCTCTTTTTTCCCCCTGTTCCCAGAATAAATCTAATTGCTTAACAAAAGGCTCTGCAAAGAAATGACATGGAACGTGTGCAGGATCACAGCAGGAGAGGGGTTTTTGACTCTACACACTATCCAGTCCAGCCCTGTGTACACACACCCTTGCCCAAAAGCTGCTGTGGTAATTGTGGCCCTTGCTGAGTTCATCCCCATGAATGGGGGCTGTCAGTGCCAGTGATGGAGGCAGTGCAAGAGCAAGGCAGGAGGGAGGGATTCACTCTACAGGAGCATCTGCTGAGGCCCCAGACATATGGAGTCTTTATTCCTCCTTGTGGAGGCACGAGCGCTTTCCTCACCTTCTGCCATCCTCCTATTGTATGAGTGGGCTGTGACCGGCTCTGGGGACAGCTGCTGCCTCTAAACTGCCTCCTTCTTTGGGGGGACCCCACAAAGGACCCTGTCCTCTAACTGAATCACCTCCCTCATCAATCAGGCGGGTGCAGTGTGCCAGGAGGGGTGATGGATACCTGGGGTCTGGTTTCTAGGGGACAGAAAAGTTGAAGCCTTTTTTTTCTTTTATTTTACCACTACAAAAAAGCTAAGGAAAAATATGGGGGGCTGTACATCCTGCAAAAGGGAGAACCACCTTCCCTTTGAATTTCTGTGAGTTTGAAATATGGATATTTAAAGATGTGGAGGAAAAAAGTAGTCATCTAGAGCTAATTATACAGCTGTTAAAAAGCCTAGTAAATATGTTACTCAGGGATATATAATACCTTTGATGTAGTTGTAATCCGACTGAAGTTATTATAGGTTTTCACAGCTGCAAAGCAATCCAGCTTAGGAAGGCTTTTTTTTTAACTTTTCGTAATTTACAGAAGCAGAAAAGCAATTCTGCTGCCAAAGCAAAATGAAGATCTTCATATAAACACAGCAATGCAGCCTAAGAAAAATGATACTGATGAGGAGGAATATTAACCTGTCCCAAAGCTTGAAAGTGTTTACTGGGTAATAAATGGCATCAGTGACTCCAAAAGGGCTAGATTTCGGAAAGTCTCTTCTTAAAGACAATTAAAGCTTTAAATAAAAGTGTGACTTTGTAGTTGGGAATTCTCTATTTCCTTCAAACCAACAATAAGAGTAAGCTGTAAATGCTCTCAAAAAATATGTACTGAGACATGAAATACAGGAAGGCTACTAGTAAACCTCCAACATGTTCATTTAAATTGATCGTGGAAGTAATAACATCACGGGGCTTTGTAAATGGATGGGTTAAAAGCTGGAATTTTACTGCTGTTTTCATTCCCCAGGGCCCTGGGGTAAAACAAGTCTCCAAGCAAGATCTCCAGGCACTGAATGAATTATTCACTCAGTTATAGGTCATTAAATGAGGCTGAATGAGTGCTGATGTCCATTATTACATTGTGGTGTACAAAAAAACACTTATTTTGTGAAGGTTGGCATGGGCATACTCTCATGTATGATTTCTGCCACAGCTTCTTCTGAACTCCTCTGGCAGAGCAGAGAGGTTGCGAAGCAGCAGTGTAACTGCACAATATAGGATAAAAGAGGTTTGAGGTTAAAACCACGGGTAGAAGAGAGGAAACATTAAGCATGTTCATATGCTGATTGCAGAGATGTCTGTGCTGGTTTTTAGCTGTTATTGTCCTGCAGCTGCTTTTTTGTCACCTTTCTGCATCTCCCAAGGCACTGGGTTATTATGGCCACTCCAAGTCACCTGTGATTGCTGACTGCTTTCACTGCACCTGTGTAACCCATAGCTGGGCACCGTTAGTTACATCTTAGATAAATCTGTTCACAGTTTTAGTAATTTTTAGTAATCTTTTGATGATTTCTAAACTAAAATTACTAAAATACTAAATTAAAAAGACTGAAATAAACTTTTTCTGAGAATGAAATTTTCCCATATGGCATGTCACCCTCTGTTAATAAAACTGAGGTAGCCTCTCTGCTGTGTCCAGAAGTGCTGAAATACAGTTTTGCCCTTAGTCTCACTTTCTCCTTGAAAAATAAAGCTTTTTTCTAAGGTCAGGAAAAGAGTGAAGTTGCTGTTATCTAAGTAGCCCACGTTTCTGGTGAGAGACAGGATCATGGTGAGGACATGCCATTCTCTGGGTCTGGAAAGCCAAGACATCCCATAATCTAGCACTATCTTGTATGATCAGAAGCAGATATGTAAACATGTCCCTGTTTGAACACAGTCTCTAAGGGAATGATTCAGCCAAACTTTTAATATAGAACAAGGAAAAAAAATCCATTAAAAATTCTGGGGCTTTTCTAATAAATAAATAAGTAAATAAATAACTAGAAGCTGGGGTTTTGTTGACCTAAATGTTTTGGTAGTTATCTTGATATCTTCATGTTGGTTTAGTTGAGAAAAGCCCCTGACATTTTTAATTGACATTTTCTAAATGAAATATGATGGCTTTTCAGTTGAAATGACCTTCTGCTTAGAAATTCATAAGAAAAACATTTCACCAATCCTCAAAAATAAACCAAAAAGGTGGTGAGTCTTAACCGCTTTCCTCCCACTCTTTCAGAGCTGTCAGAAAAGCAACAGGAAAGAAAATAGGGGGAAAGGAAAAAAAGAAAACGTTATTATAGTGGCCACATTTCTTGCTGCTTACTCAAGCAGTATTCCTAGTAGCTCAAATCCCAAGGCCCCGTTTCAGTTTTCAGTCAGACAAAGAGACATCCACTGAAGTTAATGAAAAAGCATCCAAGGTATGAGTGAAAGCTGAGAAAGGACTTCAGGACTTGTCTTTATGACTTAAAAAGACTGTACCCTGAGTAAGAATGTATTTGTAATGAAATGTAAGCCTGAGATGCAGCAAATGCAATTTAGCCAGCTATATTGCTCTTCTTAGTATTACTCTTTTTTTTAATGTTATTTTTGAGCTCCATATACACAACCAGTCTCGAGGGGTGAGAAGAGAATAGCTGTTCTGTCATACAGTCTTTCATTTCTAAGCCCTCCGTTCAAGCCCTTCAGGACACTAATTATCCAAACTTGTTATCTGACAGCTGTCAATGGCCCCTACAAAATGAGCTGGTGGTGGCAGCCGTGCTCCCAGTGGGCATATGTCAGCATCATACAAACACTGCTACAGTAAAGCTTGGTATTTTTGTTGTCAACCTAAGCAACAACAGAACCAAACTTGTCTTCTCACTCCTAGCAAGAGCTGCAGCTCTTCACATCTAAAAGAAAGGGGTGGTCACTGAAGAACACGTCCCTCCAGTGGCAGACCACTGAAGAGCATGTTCCTCAAGTGTTAATGCTGCATGACATCGCTCGCGAATTTCAGGCTCCAGAGGTGTCATCTGGATATGCTTCAGAGATGCTGACTCTAGGGAGGAAGATTAATTCAGTAGTTAACACACTAACAGGAAATGGGCAGCTCTTGGTCACAGACCCATTATGGACATGTCCCCACTCCCCCGGGCCCCCGTGTAGGACTTCAAACTATTTAACCTTTTGTGAACCAATTAGCACATGGTCAGGTACACAGCTCTGCTCAACCAGCAGGCAGCGGACTTGCGCTTCTTCTCTGCTCTGTCCTACCACTAAAACAAAGCATCTTTGTCCTGCAATGGATTGAGGGACCACGGCCCTACAGACAGACACCAGCTTCAGAAGGGATGGAGATGTAAGCAACAGTGCTTCTTAGCCTCATTGCCAGCATTTCTATTTTTCATATTTAGCATACTATTTTTCATACTTTTAGCAGGAACAGATTCAGGAGACTACTACACCATATCTGGACCACTCTGCCTGTATACATATGAATGTAGACGGCTCCTGCTCTGGCACAGCAGCAGCACAGGAACAGATAGAGCCATTCAACCTGTTCAGTGCCTAACACTCACAGGGCATTTGGCCGTCCTCTAGCGGCAAATGGGCTGGTTGGTACCAGAGGCTTGCTCATCTCCCCTTCAATCACTTGGCAACTCTTGAACCATTTGACACCTTCAAACAGGTGTATTTAGACTAAATCCTACAGGCAGTAGCCCAAAAGAGAACAGTAATAAACTGGTTTTGGAGGAGCAGAAATAACAAGACCCAGTTTAACTTGGGTTTGTGTCCTCTGCCTTCTAGCTTACACAGTGACAATTTCTCCCTCATAAACTCCTTCCTAAGAAGCAGCAATTCTAAGCTGCTGTGTACTGTCTAGCCATAAAGCAGCTGCTCCCCTCCTGGTGCATGCTAGGAACTGGTACTTCCTTTCTCTCTGGGGGGCTATAATTCAGAATTCTCTCCAATAGCTGTCAATTTTCAATTAACTTCTAACGTTATCTTTGACATTCCAGGTAAGAGTATGCCTTTTCCTGAATCACTGTTCCCATGCAAGTGAGAATGAGAGATTTCCTAAAGCAAGAGAGGACTGGCAGGTAAGGTCAGCCCTGCGGCCTGATGCTTACAACATTCAGCCAGACAGCTGGGTCTCATTTCTGGTCTCTGCCATGGGCATATTTTATGCCCTTTCTGGTATCAAACACTAGAGGTGCATCACTCACAGCAGGTGCCCCAGCAGGCATAGTGGTATTTAACCCCCTTTCCATAACTATGCCTATATGAAATAGCAGGAAATTAGAGTTGGGATGAACTCTGATTTTTGGTTAAAATCCTTTTCCTAATGGCCCCATCATCAGGACATGAGCCTCCCTCAGAAGGGAAGTTGTGAGGATGAGGATCAGTTAATGGATCATCCAGGTACTACAACAGTGCAGAGCACATAAATGACAGAAAATCGAGCAAGTTAAAATGAGTAATAAGATACTGCCTCCTCTTTCTGTAATGCTTCTCCCACTTCATTAAATAGAATTTACTCCTCTGAATATGACAAACTGGGCCAAAAAATCCTGGCATAACTCAGTCATCCCACTAGCTGTGATGACTAACTGAAGGAACTGTAATTTGCTTCTTTTCTAGAACTTGCACTGGAGGAGTAAATTCCAGAAAAGGGTCAAGAAAAAAAAAAATTGTGTAACATAGCATGATTTATGTACATCTTAGGCAGATAATTCAGGCTGAATGATGCTTAAAAGGCTATTATAGACTTGCTTCCAGCAATGAAACAGTCTCTATTACTATAAAATGTCTGCCTAGGGCACTTCAGTGAGTTTGGGATTCTCTTTCAAGATTAGCCAGGGGAAATAGCTGAAGTCTCTGGTAATGCAACCTTCTCTTTTTGATGGTGTTGGACAGTTCTATGCTGTTAGTATGAGGCTGTTGGGGATGACTGAAACATGCATTTTTAAACATGCAATTGTTTTAAAACTATTAGCTCTTCTCCACACTGAAATATTGGTAGATCTTCCATTAGGACAGTTGGTTACCACGTACTTCTTAGACCCAGACTGCAATGGGTGAAGCCTGCCTCCCAGGAACTGTCAGTCTGTTCATTTATAAGGAGTAGAAGTAATTTCTTCTTTCAAGCCAGAAGATGCTGATTCAAGAGAGCAAACTGTTTTGGGAAGGAATTACTGCTTGTGAGAGAGCTGTTGGGAAACACTCTGAGCTGCAGGAAAGCCATTGCCCTTCTACAGAGACCCAGAAAGAGAGGTGGGCTTATGGACAGGCACCTGCTGCTGCTGCTACAGCATCTGCGTGGCCATAGCACTCAGCAGTTACCCATTGGAGAGGGCATTTTTCACTTCATTTTGACCAGCTAATTCTGTGTGAAGGAGCGGACTTCACCAAAGACCAAAATTATGTTGCAGCACACCATAATTGTGTCACAAACCCAGCATGCATTTTATTTCTGCATAGGAGGAGAAAATAATGAAGTCCCATGGCATGGGAACATCATTTTCCACTCAGGTCAGATAAAGGGTTTTTAAAAGCCAGCACTATCCTTGTCAGACATGGGCACTGAAACAAGCATAAGTTGTTCATGATTAACACCCTGAAGTCCAAAAACTCCAGAGACGTGGCAAAGGGGTTCTTGTCAGATATAAAAAACAGGATAGCATGCAGTCAGAGCCAAAGGAAACATCATAAATAGAAACACTGGCATATAAAATGTATAGTGCAAGTTTTATTTAGAGACACCATTTTTAAAGGCCCTGTAAAAGCTCTGGCACCAGTTTTTTTACACCCAAAAGGTGGCATATCCAATTTTTTTCCTTCCAGTTTTATCACTTGGATTTTGTGTAGATAACATTAGAATAAATAAAACTGGAAGAGAAACTGCAAACTTGCCTTATAAAATCCAAGGTGTGGAAGAAGACATACAAGAATTTAGCCATTTTTCCATTTTCCTGATTGATCCCACACCTTGAAAAAGAAATTAACTGGAGATGGGGAGCAGCAAGGCAAAAGGACACCTGTGTTTAACTGTTCGCTTCAGTCTGCAGCTCGATTTCCTTGCACACTTTTAAAAGGGATATCTGTAATGTCTGTATTGAGTCTAATGGAAAGCGTCTGTCTGAAGGTGCTCACTGCTTCTATGAAAAGTATTTCCACAGGCAGTGCTCAGCCCCATCTGGCTGGGTTACTCATGATGTCATTTCACACAGCATTGACCAAAACCCTGTTAAGCAGACTTTTTTTAGTAGCTCGCCCTTCACTTCAGGGAAATGCAAACTAGGAAATAGCCAACGTCTGCCCTGTGCTGCACTTGCTGTGCTACAGACAAGGGTTTCCAGATTGTAGATTTGTTTGTTTGGAAAAGAAGTTCTTTTGCCCTGACCTGGGAAATTGCCATCTGCAGGTAGGTTCAGTGAGGAGTAACGACCCACAGGCCAAATACATTCAGCTTTTTTAAGGAAATTTATGGACAGATTATGTTGGGCAGGAGACTGAATTTGCACAGGCTGGTATGGATCAAGGAAGAGGGAATAGTAAACAGCAGCAGGAAGAAGCAGGAAGATAGGACTGTAAATATTTTAAGGGTGCTGTCAAAAAGTGAGTTTTCTTATTCTTTGTCACCAATAAATAAAAAAAGTCTGTAGTCCCCTTGGTCACTTATTGCTTGGGTTCTGCCTCAGTAAGTAACTTCTAGCATAGTTGCCTTTTATGCCTCTTTCTTTCTTTGCCTCTCAGAAGGCATGGGCTGCTGATAGCTGTCCAGTGCCAGCTGCACGCTGTTGCTTTCACAACATAGTTTCCCACACTTGGTCCTTCATTTCGAAATGTGGGAGCTCCTAAGCTGACTGGAGCTGCCAGGTCCCCCCAGTTAGACCAGAGCTCTGGGTACCTTGGCACACATCAAAGACTGGATTAGTGCAATGTGCAGCCCTTCTTTCCCAAACTGGACATCTAATGGCAAATGATGGACAGTGGGCATGTCACACAATGACTGCCCTACAAAAGCCCTTCTTTACAAAAGTCTTATAATGCCTGCCCTAAACTTAACGTTAAGGGGACCATGGCCTGGTTCTGTTCCTTGGCACAGTACTTTCCATCACCTTGTTGTCATGCAGAATGTGGAATCAGCAAAAGCAAGTGGATGACTGTCCCCAGGGAATAAGGGCAACTTAATCAAACCTTAAAAGATAATGTGCAGAAAACAGTGAATTGCTGCCTGCCTCTTGAATTTCTTTCACTGGGGTGCCCAATCTGGCTAAAAGGCTTGTATAAAAGGTCATCCACAAAGTCCGCCACCCATGCTGAGCCTGGATGCTCTGTGCCAGCTGAGCTCTGCTGAGCAAGACTGCAGGATGGAAAATGGGATGTCCATCTATCTTGAAAGGTTAACCCCTTTAAGGACATTTCAAAGTAAACAACCACAGCTCTCAAAGGCTTTCTGCCTGCTCTGGAAAAGCACATGGCAAAAAAACCCTGGCAGGTACCACACAGGGCAGCAAGGCCTGGCAATGACATGGCAAAATGGTCACAAAGCAACATGGGCAACCATAAGGACAGGCGCACGTTGCACGTGGACCTATGGAGAAATCAGCCCTGGTGTAAAAGGATCTTCTAGATCCTAGTAAAGCTCAAATTCTGCAAAACTATCCACAACCAAGCAATACCTCTGTGAAGAGTGATTTTTTTTCCCTAAGTAAATGGCTGTTTTCCCCTGTAAGTACCCCAGTGGTATTAGTAAACTCTGCATTGGTGAAAAGATTCAACAGATTTTCGAAAAGGAAAAATAGGAGTTCAGTACTTGGCAAGTCCACCTGAGGTTGGACATTTAGAGATTATCCTCCTACACAGGTTGTCACCAACTTTCTATCTTTTAAAACTCCTGAGTGCTGTTAGAACACTTGGGTTTACTTCAAGTACCTTTCTTATACTGTCTGCTTCATTTTTTCACTGTATGTACTCTATTTTCTATCCTTTTAACCTTAAAAAAAATTATTGTATGAAAGGTTGTAGCAAAGACACCCCCAACAGTTTTTATAAAACATGTTAATCTCTCTACCTACCAAGTTACCTTGTTTTTAATGGAGAACTTGTTTTCCATTAATATTACACTAAAAACACAGTTTCACTATATCAAGGGCCAAGCTCTGCTCTCAGAAGTGCACACACGATGCTGCTGAAAGGAATGGCAGTTCCAACAGTAACATCTGGCCCCAGATGTTTTATTTATTTGTAATTTAGCATTGTACTATACAATATTCATAATTCTGCTGCTTTCCATTTCAATGCATGTCATTTGTATGACTTTAAGAGGCTGCCTGGATGCATTTTTAGTGCTCAAACAAGGAGAAATGAGTACAACGAAGCATATCTGCACATATTTCTGGAGGTTCAGAAATTTTCATGATGAACTACACTCATCTCAGCAGTGAGACATGCTGAACCACCATAATGCCACAGGAAACCAACCGTGAAAACACCTAGAGCCTATATAAGAGCAGAGTTTTAAAACCTGAGGCAGCTCACAGTCAAAAACATGTCCATGTGTTTTAGCAGAGATGACTGGTCAGAGAGCACACAGCAACCTTGTGGCACAGACAGATGAGAGGGCAGGTCCCAGTGCAGCATCTCTTCCCACGTATTAATCTGTGTGCCTTTTAGTCCTAGAGACCAGCCTAAACTTGAATGCACAGAGGTCTGATGTGGGAGCTGCAAATGATTTAGCCTTTCAGAATTGGGAGAGTTCGTAAAATCATGGAAAACCAAGTAAAGCTGCCTTCATTACTTTATTTTGCTAATTTATTATGTTTAAGACTTTTCTTCCTCCACATTCAACTAAACTGGACCCCTCATGCCTGTAAAGTTAATCCTTCCCATAAAGCAGAAATCATTGTTAATATTTGCAAATCTTACCACTGGAATGGAAATGGTGACCTGTGGGACTGTCCCAGTTTTCAAGCAATAGAAGCATTAAGATGTAATTTATGCACTTGAGAAGAAATTTCCATATCACAGAGATTGCTTCATTCCCTGTTATGACTTATGAAGGGTGTTACTAGTAAATGAAACCACAGAGATCAGTATTACATAAGAACTTGTTTTGACACGTATAGTGCATCTTATTTATGGTGGTAGTTTGCATGTACTGATTTAATGCAACTGAACATTATTCCAAGGTTGTGCAGACCAAAAAATTGTTCCAATGACTTACTGTTACCAATAACTACAGCTAGTTAAATGTTGGTATTTCTGTAAAACAACACTAAGCAAAACCACAAAAGCATAGATTCCTCTCAAATCTCTCTCTTGAACATGACATGTGCTTTGAAACTTTATCTGGCATTTACTGTAAGAGCTCTGCTTAGAATTATTACACACATACTTGCCTTTGGTACATGTTTGATTCAAGTCTATTCACAGGCAAGAGGTTCTACCACCAAACTATGCACTATGGACACGTGAGAAGGATTACTTTATTACAGTCTATAATATATTCCACAAAGATAGTCATTAAAATACCAGCTGGTGATCCTCTGCTTAGCCACTTTTCCTATGATTCAAAAATAAATTATTCTTCTTCTCCTTTGTGGAAGAGAAACAAACTGGAATGAAGCTGGAAACAAACTACTAAATTTTGCTTTTAGGGCTCTCAAAAGACTAAGCGAGATATATTAGCTGTCTGAGGACAGAGAACTTTCTATTCCTGGTGGAATTCTTGTTGGTTTAATTGGGCTTTATAGAAAAAATAATGTTATTTCAAAGGAGCATAGATAGAGTGTGGGTGTATTTTTATACACTCGATTGTTGGTGTATTAGAAGTCTGTTGTAGAGTTAGCCTTACACATGTTCAATATTTTCTGTGAAGTATATTTGAGTATTTTAAAAATATACATGAATATTCTGTTACATGGATGTAGCAATCCAGCCAGAATACCAGCATTTGCTCTGGCTGATGGAGATTATAATCTGGGCAGCTGCAGGGAAATTTTTAACCACTCCGCAGCAAGCTGGGCTTGAACCAAGGGCTTAACAGTTCTCTCACATTCCCATTTTCACAGGTCTTGACAGTTTTTACCATCCCAGGCTCCCAGCTGCAGGAAGCACTAGTGACCTTCTGACTCACCCCCATGTAAACATACCCACAAGTATATTTTGTGTTTTCATTGCCCTTATGAGTGCGGCCTAAAGATGGGCAGTGGCGGTTTCCACTGCCTATGGGACAGTATGAAGAAAAAATGCATTCTGCTTCTGTGATTTCCAAAATGTAGGGTTCTGTGGTTCTTTTGGTAAGCAGCAAGCTGGAATTTCAATCTGTATGCTTTGCAACCACTGACACTGAGAGTCTAGCTTGGATTTCATCCACATATGCAGGATAAACACAAGGGCTTTCAAAGCAAGAGGGGCGGACTGATTCCCATTCCTCCATAAGAAAATCAGTGATGCAGAATTGGAAGTGTTGATGAACTGGAATTTAGAGTTTCATTCATACATACAGTGCTTCCTTTTCAATCAGCTCCATGGAGTCAAGAAGGAGCTACACCATTATTAAAACTCTATCACTTTCCAGTCCATAGCTTGCCATGTGCTTTACTATAGTCTTTTCCTAAACAGGATAAACTATCTTCCACTTCGTACTGAGTCAAAACCCAGTTGCTAGCAGGAACTGATCAACATGAGGTAATTAAAGGAAGCTGTTGCAAGAAAGACATTGTAAATTATACCTTTTATTCTGGCCTAATAAAACTTTCAACGAGTGTTGCAATGAGCAATGTCAGGCTCTTTCTCTGGGAGCTTAAATTAGCATTATCCAAGCCCTGCTAGTCCTGCCTTTCTCCAGAGAAAGCCTCCTCAGCTCTGGCAGGTTGTATTTTTCAAGTCACCATGTTGCTTCTGAATGGTTGTTTCGCTCATCTTAAGGGCAGATGAAAGAAAAGAGCAGTCACATAGAGTTAAGAAAAGCAACCTGGCAAGGAGCTGCTGTGCCTTGTGTAACGTCTAACTGTTGTCAGCAGGCTACGGTTGAACCTGCCCAAGGAAATCAGAGCTCTGAGTCGGATTCCTTTGTCAGCATAAGCTTTTCATTCACACCTTAATACAGCTCTTGACAGCTGTGGCTTCCTTGTCAGATTAAATGTATCAGGACTCTGTGTCTGTTTTCAAACTAAATAAGTAAATAAGGCTTATTAGAAATCATGCCAGTTGCAGGAAGATCAGAATAGTTGTATTGATTGTACTGTCCTAACTACATCTCATTAACCCTGAGAGCAAAGGTGGAGGATCGTGAACACAGACTGAGAGAAGCAATCCTGTGCACTAGAAATACAACAAAATATATTATGTGTACCTAATAGTTATCACTTATTTGTGGTGGTACCTAATACAACCCAAACACCCAGAGATCTTTTGCTCTGCAAGAAATGCAAACCCAAAGGGGGTGAATTACAGGCTTGTGGGAGGATGCTGAAGACATGAGCACTCTCCTTCATAGCCTGTCATGAACTAATGATAGCCAGGCAAGAATAGGCAGGCAATGAAATCCCTCCCAGACTTGCCTTTCTGGCAGTGGGGCTGACTCAGAACTCTGATGCAGAGAATCCTCTTGCTGCTTGGTATCCTGAAGGCCAACAGGTTGCCAGTCCCCCATGAGGAATACCCACAGTTTGGCTGTTACCTGCGGTCTCTCTCCTGGTGACAGCCAAATGTCAAGGTTGAAAGTAAAGGCAGTTCCTATAATGGAGGATTTGCAGGTGTGCAGAAATAGTATCTTTAGTTACTGATGTTTCCTCTCTATTTGATCTACCTAAAAAGCTGACAGGACATTGCACAACTCCTGTGACTGGAAACTAATCCTGCAAATCACAACCTGAGAGTGTCCTTAAGTATACATTTCCTCCATGTTCAAACCTTCCCCCAATGTGAACTAAATGATTCACCCACTCAGTGCTTGCTGAAGATAAAAGTTGCAACACAGTAAGGGCAGTGTGTTGCCTCCATCTGGCAGACAGGACACAAATATTATATAGAGCAATTAAAAATCTCTGTTGGGGTAAGAGTCTTGTTTACCTGTGCCACTGAAAAGGAAATTATCTTGTCTCATCAGCAGCTTGGTGGAGAACAAAATCTTCTTAAACTGAAAACTATTTAACACAAATAAGCACCTAATGTTTCTAGAAATAATAGGTATAATTTATCATCAGCTCTTCAAAAATCCTGGGCATGATAATAACCAAACATTTCCAAAAGGAGGCTGGGAAGAGGGGGTGTAACTGCATCATATATCAGGCCCTGGTGGATACAGTAACAAAACAGTGTCTTCCCTTGCTGTATAACACCATGATTACTCCTACACTTAGCATCCGTATACTATGCTTTAAATATGGAAGCTGAGTTATTTGAGATATTTGTGTTGCAAGGACACTCAAGCATCTTTTGTTTGATGTGTAGAAAACAGGAATACAGACAGAATTAATTTGAAGTTCTTGTCTGAACTCACATGTCTAATTTGAAAGGCTCGAAAAGAGGAGCGTGCATGTCTGTTTTCAGATCAAGCAGTAGATATTACGTTCAGCCTGGAGAAGAGAAGGCTGCATGGAGACCTCATAGCAGCCTTCCAGGATCTGAAGGGGGCCTATAAGGATGCTGGGGAGGGACTATTCATTAGGGACTGTAGTGATAGGAAATGGGTTAAAACTTAAACAGGGGAAGTTCAGACTGGATATAAGGAAGAAGTTCTTTACTGTAAGGGTGGTGAGGCACTGGAATGCGTTGCCCAGGGAAGTTGTTAATGCTCCATCCTTGGTGGTGTTCAAGGCCAGGTTGGACAGAGCCTTGGGTGTCATGGTTTAGTGTGAGGTGTCCCTGCCCTTGGCAGAGAGGTTGAAAGTAGATGATCTTAAGGTCCTTTCCAACCCTAACTATTCTATGATGCTATGGCTACAGCCATCTAGATGAGCCATTAGATGGGATTCTGAAAGGGAAAAAGAAGAGGAAGGGTATAAATTATAACCTGCTGGAAGAACTTAACCAGCTGGTGAATGGATGTGCTAAAAATCTTCAGAAAATGAAAAAACCTCTCCCAAATAATCAATTGAACAAAGTAATGAAAATCACAGAATCATAGAATAGCCAGGGCTGAAAAGGACCTAAAGATTATCTAGTTTCAATCTCCCTGTCATGGGCAGAGACACTTCATACTAAACCATGTCACCCAAGACTCCATCCAATCTGGCCTTGAACACTGCCAGAGAGGGAGCATTCACAATTTCCTTGGGCAACCCATTCCAGTGCCTCACCACCCTCACAGTAAAGAACTTCTTCCTTGTATCTAACATGAACTTGGAAGGCACCTTAAAGATCATCCAGTTCCAACTTCCCTGCCACAGGCAGGGACACCTTCCACTAAATGAGGTTGCTCAGAGCCCCATCCAACCTGACGTTGAACACTGCCAGGGATGAAGCATTTCCCACTTCTTTGGGCAACCTGTTCCAGTGTCTCACCATCCTCACAGTAACAAACTTATTCCCAATATCTAATCTAAATCTACCCTCTTTTAGTTTGAATCTGGAATCCAGGAATGACAGGACCTGACCATAGCAGAAATAACTTTCACTGCCACATTAAAAATACGGAACAGTTTCCTGCACTGAATTCCAGTTAAGTGAGCAATGGGTAGAGGGTCTCACTGTCATGCTGCTCCTGTGCAAGGGCAGGTACAGAGCTCTGCAGAAGAGAAGGCCAGATCTTTTTTGAAGAGTAGGAGGCAGCCTAAGAGAAACTAAACCTTCAGCAGTGAATGTTTCTATAAAAGAAGCTCAGAGCAAGCCTGCTGACAAGAAGAGGATCAAATATTTTCATCCCTTGATAAAGAAGTTTCAAAATCTCATGAAATATTATCTGTCACAGCCTATAGACTGCTCTTACTAGTGGTATTTCTGGCAAGGACTGATCTCAGTGATCTCTCACTTGAGAAATACATACAGCCTGTATTATCCTGTTAAATTCTGTCTGACTCAGAGCAGGATGCAGGTGGAATCCATAATGATTTCATTGCAGCCATTTTGTCTTGGACTCTAATCTCAGTATATATGAGAGATAAGCAAAAACAAGGCAAAACCCTAACCGAAAAGTCTCCAAGGAAAACCCAAAGGTTAAAGAGAGAATCAGGATGACTCAAGACACTTTCCCAAGGGCTGTTTTTGAACCTGTTCTTTTAAGGAGGTTGCAGAGGGCATTGAACAGTAGAATATAGTTTCAGATCAAGCAAGTTTCAGATCTAGCCATTTATAACCATTAGTAAGATTGTATTGCAGGACAGGACCTATGAGTTACTGTCATGGCTAAAGGATAATGAATTAGGCACTGAACAAACTCAGAACCGAAGACAATCTATGGGTCAAAAAAGGTTGCAGATGATATTCCGAAAAATAAAAAAAAAAAAGGAACATTAGGAAAATCCATCTCCTTCACAGTCCCTTCTGTTACATCCAAACAGGTGCGTTTTTTGTCCCAGTTGGAGCCTGTTTAATGGCATCGGTTTTTCAACCATGAGGCCACTTGGCCTCTGCTTGCAAATAGATGTTTTTTGGCAAATGTATGGCAAACCTTGCTTTTGGATCTCTGGATGGAGAGCACTTCATAAAAATATTAGCATCATTTGGTGCTGTCATTTCTAAAGCATCTTTTTAATGAGGGGAGTTGTTTACTGGTGACTGATGCAGGCATTGCTATCTCAGAGATCATTTATATTTCACAACACTGTCAAATCCTGACAAGCAGCAGATTGTAACAGGATGGCTTCTGCTTTTTGATGCAATGTTTAGTACTCTCTGCTCACATGTGAACGGGCTTTCTGTTTGTACCTTGTCAAATGAGGGGAGAGCAGCTCTAGGGAGGGGGTAGGTGTTTCTACTAAGCCTGACACATTCAATTTATGTCAGTTATGCTTGCAATGGGATAAACATTTTCTAACAGAGGATGTTGGCAATAGCAGTGGTTGTCTCGGAACCTTATTGATATTCTTGTGCAGTTCTCATCAGATGGGTACGTGTGGGGTCCTCCCTCAGCCCGTAGTCAGTCACATCAGACAGCAGGGCATGTTTTGCTGACGGCATGCCCTCTTCTCAGTGACCACTACCACCAGATAGAACAGTTCCCTCTGTCCCTAATGGAGGCAGTACTTCACAGCGTAAGAGCCCTAAGGCAGGTGCTTTATGGAAGCTAAAACTGCAGCAGCAAGACTGTCCCTGTTTAGGCAACCTGGAGGATTTAAGCAACCACTTGAGAACTCTGAAGCAGCCCAGCTTCTCAGGGGTGACAAGCTATAGAGCTCTGCTTAAGGCAGTAGAGAGGCACTGACCCAAACTAACTGGTATTTTGGCTCTCCAGGCCATATTCTCAGATTTGCTATGAGCAATTTGGGCTTATTTGATAGAGGTTTTCATGAAGACCAGTGCAAAAACGCTCACCTCTGGGCTACCACCTGCAGAGTCTGGTATGTGTGAGTCATGTATGCTCAGCTACATGAGCTGAGCGGCAAGCTCATAGCAAATGAGCTGCCTGCCAAAGTAGCAGGTTTTAAAAGAAACTGAACTGAAGGTAAAATACAGTTTGCCAGAAAGAAACGGCCCAGCTGCAGAAATACTGGAGATACTGTTTTCAAGGTATTAATCGTACCTCCCTCCTGAACCACCTTCCTCATTCTCACCAGGGTGGCTGTGCTGGGCAAGCAGATTTTCTGCTCTCTACTGACACAGACTTTGTGAAGCTCCAGCCTGGCACCCGCAGCCTGCCTCTCTTCAAGGCTCAACAGCACTCCAGCAATGCAAAGGCAGCTGAGGTAATCGAGGAGTACAGATTTTACAGTATTGTCTGCAGTTCAGCAGTTAGATGGTACATAAAGGCTCTGCTTTCATTCGTAGCCAGTGCTGGCAGAAGGCCTGTATTATGCCCTTTCATTTAAGACAAAGGCTCTCATACTGCAGTCTCCGGTGTGGAGAAATCTTTTGTACAGGCAGAGCCAGTGGGAGAAGGAGCCTTCTGGTCTCTGTGCTCCTTCTGCGAGGAGATTATAAAGAAAACCTCTTCTTTCTGCACATGGGCCAGATGAAGAACTGAAGCAATGATGCCTCTTCATCACAGTAATTACAGTGCCCATTGTTTTCATGACAGTGTTGTTGGGAAACAGGAATAGACCACAGTCACAAAGAGTTGTTCCAGAGTACACAAATAAACGATTTATTATATTGTTGTCAGATTAGACGGACCACTCAGCCTTACTTATATTACCATTTTCCCCACAATTCTTTGTGAGTGTGTGTATTCACTTTTTTAGCCAGATTATGCAAACTACCCAGTCTGGGAGGAGACAAAAGGGCAGTTTCTCTGGAGAACTTTGTTCAGGACAGGCTGAGATGGGTAAGGGAAACCTCGTCCGACCACAGCAAGGCTTGCTTAGTGTAGTTATTTACAGGGGAACAATACCCTGCTCATAGAAAATGTGCTGGGAATCACTATTTTATGTTATTTCTTAAACCAGACATCTCCAGCACACTCAAAACCACTTCTGTCTTGGTGCTTGTGCCTGTGCTACCAGACAGAAACCTATACAGAAGACTCTAAAGGATGAGAAGCCCTGGGTTTAAGCAAAACAGGTTTATAAAAGAAATACAGATGTAAAGAAAAGTGGTGAGGAAGCAAAATCTAACTTTAGATGAACTAAAATCAGTGCTGGAAGATGTTAACATCTGTGGTTAGTGCTACACATAACTTGCAAGACATGGTGAGTCATGTAAGAATGTATCTGAGAAAGAAATCTCCACAAAAGGATCCAGTGACTCAGTCACAGGGTGGGAATCACAAATCCTCTGGGTGCAGCCCACAGGATGCAGAGCACGGGGCCAAGGCATAACCTACCTCTCACACATAAAAAACTCAACAAGCAACCACATACTCTGAGTCAACTGGACTTTTTCTTTCATCAGAAGGGACAGATAGGCATCTGCAAAGGCCTCTGCTCCCCTGGGATGCCAGGAACCACCTCTGGCAATGCTTCCTGCTCTCCACTGACTCTGGAGAGAGCCTGTCTGACAAGCTTTGGCTAGATGTTGGCTTTCAGATAGCTGAAACTAGTCACAGAGACCCCATGTGAAGTGGTTTATGTGTGAAGACTTAATTTCCCTAAACTTGTCTACAAGCCAAGGTAATGCAAATTATAAAAGAAAATTTGCGGAGCAACTTTCTGAGCCACAGACCTCAATTTATAACAGCTCCTGGAAAATTAGAGGAGTCACAAAGCCCGGGAGATACTGCTGTATACGGGTAGAAAGAGGCCACTGATGAAACCTTGCATAACTATCAGTTGGTTCATCTGGAATTGACTGCATGCAAAATCTGATATGGGGAGAAAATCAGGAAATAATTAACAGATAGCAGCATAATTAATGCAATCAAGATGAGTTTATGGAAAATAAGTCTGGTCATAAAGAAACTGGATGCTGTCTTCCTCTAGGACAAGTATGTTTGACAGAGTTAATTTTGTCAATATCAAACACATCTCTGAATAGTCCGGTTTTCAGTGAGTAGTTTGACATCTGCACTGCAAAAGGAACAAAAGGAAGTTCAAGAAGGCTTGGTCACAGTGAGAGATGACTGTCTCTTCCTGTCAAGGAGAAGATTTATAAGATCAGGAGCACACACAGTACCCTGGTCCAATGATAGAACTGAAACTAAAGATACGGTCAGAGGAAGATGATGTGCTTGTAATATGGCAGGTAGCTATGTATGAGAGCAGCCTGTCCACATATGTGATAATTTATCTATCTTGTAGAAAAGTATTTCAAAAGTTTGAAAAGCTCTGAGGTAATTTGTCTTTAGCTAGGCCCCAAATGCACTCACCTCCCTATACTCCTTTGGGAGCCACAGCCATGAGTTACAGCTCCACAGTGCAGACGGGATCAAGGGAGAGCTGGTTTTCCATAGCCTGGTTTTCTGAGCCTGGGTAGCACTGGGCAGAGCTCATCTTCTGATCAAATCCATCAGTGCTTGAAAGACGTGACCTTGATTTACAAAAAACACCCACCAGTATTGCACTTGTGCTGCTTTCACCACAGATCCTCTGCTCTTTAATTGCTTTTGACCTTACCCACAAATGTAAAGGGCACTTTAGGATTTGGATTATTAACCACTACAGCAGAAGCCTTTGGGTAGTAATAGAGAGTAATTGATATCACTCCAAGCTCACAATAATTTGTGTCACTGGGATCAAATATTTGCTAATTTCAGGGGAATTCAGCTCACAGATTGTTGAGAGGGATATTAGTTTTGTTATGGTTTGGTGTTTTCTTTAATTGCCACCCTAAGAATAGTAATCACAAAGTGATTTGGGCCAACCTGTCTTATGACATTTTTAGACTAAGCACAAGGAACTGCATTTCTTTTGCCATTTTCAGAGGCTGTTGATGGTAGCGCACAGAAAAGGCAGACAGCTTTTCCTGTGTAACATTCACAAATTTTAAAAGCACAAATCCTTTAGCCTTCCAAAGTTTCATTTTTGTTCATTCAAGAACAAACACTTCAGGAACTCTACCTGACTCCATCCAGTAGAAACTTTAAAAAGGTGATAGTTGAAAAGTATTTACAGTTGGATTTTTCTGTATTTAAACACTCCCACTTATTTTTAATTTGAAGTAGCTTACCATGAACTCACAGACACCAGATATTGCTTCTCAGGAAGCTTTCTTAGCATTAAGGAGTAAAACTCCCAAATAACCAATTTTTACAGAGTTAAAAAAAAATCACCAAGGCAGCAAATCATCATCCATAACTTTGAAGAAGATATTTTGTTGTACAGTAATAAACCTTAAATAGCTGATTGTCAAGGGACCAGTCAACCCAACTCAGCATGGAAACATGACATTCAGTGTTTTAGAAGGAGCTCAGCAATATTGCTTGTGCTTTCAGCATGCAGCTTGCAGGCAACTGACAGAACAAGGTGCCTACCTTGATTTGCAAGTGGCTGGTTTCAGGGTGGGCATACTGTATTGGTGCTGGGCTTTCCCTCAGATAACCATACAAACAGTCAATGAATGTTATAATGTCTTTTTTAATAAAAGAAGGATGGCTGTCCAGTGCAGACTAAGGTGTGTCATCTCTTGGATCACCTATGCCAGCTCTCAGCAATACAGACCTTTGCTTGCGTTCCAGACAGGAAAACACATTTGGTTAAAGAAAGAAGAGCAAGTCCAACTAAACAAAGAGTTGTGGCTCCTGTTGCAGCCAAGAAACCCCTATTGCTGCCTAAGGAGGGCTGGCCAGGACGGTAAGGAATGAGCCCAATACATACACACATTCCCTCTACTCCCTAGACAGCAGTCAAGCTCCATATGGTGCTGCACCCTGCCAGCAATGTTTTAATAAAGGCTATCCTTACCTGGTATGTCTCCTTGCAGGAGACAGGAAAAATACCATGTCTTTCCCTGTATGCTAAGGGAGAATTAAATAAAATGGTTAAACAGAAAATTAGATCTTCCAAATTAGATCTTCCAAATTCAAGGGTTTGGGTTTAGGTTTGTTTTGGTTTGTTTTTTTTTTTTTTTCAAATAAACCCACAACCCTCCTTCTGTTGCACCCTTCTGGATCATGTAGGAAAATAATGTGACAAAATGAAAACTATCCTTTAGAGCACCTACCCCACGCACTTGCCAAGGCAGGAAAGAGTTGCTCTTGATGGATCTGATTTTAATTTAACAGTACTCTTCACCTTCACAACAAAAAATTTCACATTCATGCTCTAACTAGTGATGGAGAAACCGCAGCAGGTTTTGAGTCTGGCTTTAGTTTAAAAAAATCAAAAATTGGGATGTTTTATCTAAGCCTCATGAGGATAAAAACATAGTAAATTAGAAATATCTTCATAAGAGCAAGGTTTCTTGTAAGACTGTTTGTTTGTTGTAGTTTCAGTCTGAGATGGAAAACAGAAATGACAAAACTTCCCTGGACATTTCTGAGCCATTATACAGAGACAGCTTTAAAAGAGAGACCTTAAAATAGAACTGAATACAGATTTTGATTACTTTTAATTTTCCCTGATTCATGACCTAGACAAACCTCTTCTTGACCTTATGTATTTAAAATACTGCTGCAGAAATTATTTTCTTGACTTCAAGTTTCCCACTAGCACCACAATTTTTCCATGACGATGGCGCTGTAAGCAAAACATATTCTTATGGAAGAAAACTAAAATCTCTGATGAGGAAAATCATTGTTGTAGATAATTCCTATTTTCTGTTGGGGAAAAAAACAAACCAAAAACAAAACAAAAAAAAAAAACCAAAACTATCAGGGAAGTTGACTATGAGAATGAAGACCTTAGGCCCACTGTAGGAGAGGATCTGGTTTGAGACCATCTTCAGAACCAGAACATACACAAGTCCATGGGACCTGATGAAATCCATCTGCGGCTCCTGAAGGAGCTGACGAATGAAGTTGTGTCATATTTGAAAACCCATGGCAGTCAGGTGAAGTTCACGACAACTGGAAAAAGGGAAATATAACCTCCATTTTCAAGAAGGAGAAAATGGATGACCCAGGGAATTACAGACCAGTCAGTCTCACCTCTGTGCCTGGCAAAACCTTGGAGCAGATTCTCCTGGAAGGCATGCTAAGGCACATGAAAAACAACAAGGTGCTTGGTGACAGCCAGCATGGCT